>JAVDOI010000002.1:34745009-34810009 GCA_032191485.1 Leptoclinus maculatus | reverse complement strand
AAAGTATTTATTAACCATTAATTAAATAATGAATAACACCTTACACACTCTGTATAACGAGTGTCTTATTAGAAATAAGCATTATTATTGGTGTTTTGTTTACTGGGAGGTTTATTATTGACATTAATTCTGTCTTTGCTCGAAAAATACTCAGACACTTTCTCCTGAGGTGAAACCGATCAGATTCATCTTTAAAGCTGCTTTAAGGCTCATTTATCTCTTCGTGCGCTTTGTTTGGATGAATTCCTCCTAACTACCCTGAAATCACGTCTCGGTGGTTTACAAAACCCTCCATCAAAGGCGTGTTTGTTCCCCCTCAATGTCCTTCTTTTCTTTTTTTTTAAAGAGGTGGCTGCTTGCGCGTTGCTTACAAGTCCCTACTCCGGTGTAAACATGTTATCCTCGCGCTTCGACGCCCCTCAAACCTCCAACCTTCAGCCAGCGAACACGGGATCAATATGTAAATCGACTCCGACTTTCTCCGCGACGCCTGCGTCCAGGAGAGGCGATAAGCTTCAGAAATAAACCGGAGTTAGTTAGTTAGGAGGCATAGCCGGGGATTATCCCAAACTCGCCCCGGGGTTTGGCTCTCCTGCGCGCAACCGGACCGGCGTCTGTTCACCGCGGCCGGATAGGACCTGCAGGGCCCCGGGGCGCAGACAGGCAGGCTCCCCGGGGTGGGAGGGGGGGGCACCACGACCCGCTCAGGATGGAGATTATAGGGTGGCAATGCGGCTGGTATCTCTCTGACACACACACACACGCGCGCATGCACATGGAAGGAGGTGAGATGATCTCGGAGTGCCCGCGGCGGCAGCAGCCAGCCATGCCCATAAAGATTGACGCCCGAGCCTCACACAGCTATCACACTCCCTGCAGAACACACACACACACACACACACACACACACACACACACACACACACACACACACACACACACACACACACACACACACACACACACACACACACACACACACTCCCTCCCTCGTGTGATGAGCTGATACAAACCAACTTTGTTCAGCTGACAAAGAGGCAATTGTTCGATGAAAGGTCATTTGCCCGGAGGGCTCCAGAACAGCAAGTACAGCTCCAGAAGATAACAACCGGCCTTCTTTAGTCATATCTGCACTGAGGGAGCTTTGATAGACCTGCTCCTTGAAATCAACATGCTGAGCTGTTATGAAACGAAGGCTCTGGGCTCCTAAAGTGCTATACAGCCAACTCATTGGACTTCCCCTCAGATCTAAATCTGACTTTCATTAGGTCAGATCTTATGAACGTGCAAACAAACAGACGACACAAACAAATCTGATATATCATATAACTTTATTCTTTGAATTTACCTATCATCTCTCTATATACAGCATGGTCTCAGAGTACAAATCATCTCCAACAGTTACATCTACACAATGTTCTTTTTTTGGTCCACTTTTTTCCACGCACAGGTCAAGACAAACAAGAACAGCGTACGGACAGAATAAAAACATATTCTCACATTAAAGTGTTCTGGTTTTGGTGTTGATACATGTAGGAATTGATGCTCCAGGTGGGACACCAGTAAAGAATAACCATAACAATCAGCAACATCAGAGTGAAGTTTAAAGACGTCTGTCAAGACGATGGGAGACTGTCTTTTGTTTTTATTTGGGGCGAAATGTCTGAAGGATGGAAGCAAACAGAAGAAAAAAAACATTGTTTTTAACCACTTCCTGTTTCAGATCCTCCCATGTCTCTCTCTCTCTCTTTACGACTGGGCGACGGCGGCGGCAGCAGGGGGCGCGGTGTTGGCCATGGCGGCAGCTGCGCCCATGCGCAGCAGCTCCTTCCTCTGCGTGAGGATGACGTCGAAGCTGGACTGCAGGCGGTTCTGCTGCTCCTGGATGCGGCCCTGCAGGGTGCGGACCCAGCGGATCAGCGCCAGCCGGCGGTACATGGTCAGCTGCACCTGGTGCTTCTCCATCTCCTGGGCCTTGAAGCGCTCGCGGTCTCGCAGCGTCCACACAACGTCCATCAGCTCGGGCATCTCGCCGTCCGAGTCCGAAGACCGGTCGTCGCCTTCCTCCTCGGCTCCTTCCTCCAGAAGATTTCCCAGGTTGCTCGCTGTCAGCGACTTGCGGACGGAGCTTCTGCGTCTCCCGGATGGTTCTCGGTTGGCGTTTTTGGTCGGGTCGCACTCCTGGTGGTTGGATTTTGGTTCCCCGACCCCAATGCGGTCCCAGCCTCCCATGAGCATCCCTTCGCCTCCACTGTCCATGTTGAGGGAGGACATGCTGCCGCCGGACCGGTTGCTGAACTCAGACTCAGAGTCGCTGTCGCCCCATTCGTCTCCATCCTCCAGCAACGCCACGTCTTCCTCTTCCTCCCTTCCCGTGCTGCTTTTCCTCCCCTGCATCTCCATTTTCTCCCGCTGCTTCTCCTCAGCATGGCTCATCATCACCCTCTTCTCCTCCTCCTGCATCCTACCTTCCTCCGCTCCGTCGGGGGGCACACGGCCGTAACCGTCATCCCCGCACTCGATTTCCGGCAGGGGCTCCAGGCGGCTCCAGGGGGGGTGGCGGGAGCGCGGCGACAGGACCCCCGAGTTGTGGTGGTAACCGGAGGACGAGGAGTTCGGAGGGTCGCGACCCAGGGGGCCCAAGTTGCGTGGACGCACCGGGTTTCGGTTCTCGTCCCCTCCTCCTCCGGTGCCCTCGTCGTCTTTGCCCGGCAGGAAGTTGAAGTTGCCGTCTTTGTCACACTTCCTGTTTTGCAGCGAGGAGAAGGAGCCATTGCCGGAGCCTCCATTGCCTCCGTAGGCCGAGTTCAGAGGTTGGTCCCGATGGTGAAGCATCGCTGACCTCGACTGAGCCTCGCTGGAACGACATGGGACAGAACATTAAAGCACTTAAAGAACCGCAGATTCACTTTTTGTTATACAAGTTCTTGCATTTTAGCTTGTTTGGCAGAAGTTTGGCTTGTTTTGTTGTATAAAAAAGGTTGTCGAAAATAAAGATTTTGATCAGGTCACTCAGGTATCAAACAATGTCCAATGTTACCCAGACAACCAATGATATCTAGCAATCAAGTCTTGCTGTTGTTGGTCTCACAAGTGTAATATCCAGACAAAACACAGCTTATGATACTAATGCCGTTGCAGAGTAAACTCTGGAATCTCGGATGACGGCACTTTCGGGAAGCTCAAGACTTCCCAAAACAAGCCAAGCCTTCCGCCGCACAATCAGCCAACGATAAAGTGAAGTTGATTTTGTGTACAAGCACGAGTCAAAAGCAGCAGCTGCATAGAAGATACGCAAACGTATCATCGGCAGCCCGCCCCAAAAAAAAGCTATGACACACGTTTGGAAAATGTAGTAATTGCTAAAAAAGCTGCATTAAAAAAAAAACGTTTGGACATAAATGGATGACCCGAAACAACAATAAAACAGAGGACACACTCACACACTGACACACACACACACACACACACACACACACACACACACACACACACACACACACACACACACACACACACACACACACACACACACACACACACACACACACACACACACACACTAAACTCCTTGTTTATAACGTCTAGAAATACAGGCTGGTCTGCACACTCCACTTCTATTAGCATCAAATATTTACATGTCTCCTCCGAATGGAAATTACTCTAATCCTGACTTCAGGCTGCTGTCAATCAATCCCCCTCTCTTCTCTTCTCTTCCCCTCTGCTCTATGCACGCGCGTTCACGTGGTGCTGAAGGACAGCGACTGTGGCTTTGTCGGGAGCGCGCGTACAGCAGGCGAGAACTGATGCTTGCCGGTCACGAGGATAAAAAAAAAAGCTGATTCTCCGTGTATAAAAAAATAAAACATTGTCATCGGCACAGAGCTGAATTTTAAATGTAAATTAATCAATAACGTGGTAACAAATAATGCGTAGTCTGTTTGGGAAAATGTTTTCTTTAATATATCTGTATTTTACACAACAACAACCTCGGCACGCGATGAGAAAGAGGAGAAAATGAATACCAAAGGCGTCCTGCTGCCGGATGGGTGTTTCTTATCTGCGCTAAAAGGTGCCCGTCTTTGCACGGGCGACGGCAGAAAACACAGAAAAGGCGACCAATGGCGTTCAGCGGCTGCATGTTCACGGCTAACAAAAAAACGACTCGGTATCTCCTCTTAACGTGATACAAATGAGAGGAAAACGCAGAGAAAAAACAGGAATATTTGATGTGCGTTGGGCGTTATGTAACGCTCACCCCATATCAGTGCCGTCTCCTCGCGCGGCTCAAAAAATATTTTAAAAAAAACAACGTCCTCACATCTGCTAAAGTCAAATGACTGACACACAGCCGTGTGACTACATTAGCACCGCGTTCTGCTTTATTCTTACCTTTTCTCTGCCGGTTTGCTTTTCGGTGGAGAAGCTGGACACTGCCCCTCCTCCTCCGACCCTCCTATGTGATGTTTATTTTCCTCTTCCTCTCGCCTCCTCCTCCTCCTCCTCCTCCCATCCTCTCACTGCCTATGTGATTCTGGGGGGGGGGGGGAAAGAGAAAAACACAGGAGTGGCTGGTTAATGGCACTTCCTCCACTGGGCTGGGACTGCAGGAAAAAGGAAGCCGTGGAGAATAGAAACAATGTGAGGAAGAGATGGCTGTCATGTTACTGTGAGGGGGTTTTCTTGTTTCACATCTAGGTTTGACTAGATATATATCTCTGTCACAACCCTAACAGCCACATGATGTCATGGTGATGACCTGATTGCAAAGTTCCAGTGAGGTCTTGTTCTATACTTCAGCCCTGTGGCAAAACAATTGTATAACACTTCTAAATGGAGCTTTTCAGTGTTTATAGCCTATACGACAACAAACACCAAAAGAAAAATGGTTGAAAAAGTTGTTTTTTTGGGGGGGTGGTAACTCCTTCCCTTTTAGCATTTATTAACAGTATAGTTGTGACAAACACGTTAAAAACACTTGTGTTTAATGCTACATAGCGGGGTATTTATAGGTTATAGCCTTTGTTTTAATGGTATTTTAAGTAACTATGTGAATGTGAAGTACAGCCCAAGCTACATGTTAAAATATTGGTTGAAATGCTGTTAAAACAATATTTATGCATTATACAACCAACCAATTTTCAACCTTAATCCAGTGTTAAACTTGGTTTTGTGATATGTCACTTGTATTTCATGTGAGCATGCGTGGTGGGTTTTAGCACATGTTCAGCATGTGTTTTGTTCTATGATTTCTGTATTTTATTTTGTTTTATTTATCGTATGTTCGAGTCTGCATGAATTGTGTGTTTCACATTACAAGTCAAGTATCCCCAAAGGGTCTGTAAAGGTAACGATCCCCTCCAGACATACAAAACAACATGTGCTTAAAATAGAAATGTGTGGCTGATAAGGCTTTTCCTACATTATAGTTCAATTAATTAGAAATTCTTCTCCCTCAGTGAGACCAAACAGAATCTATTAATAAGTTCATGTTGTTCAGATACATATTGGACCATGATTGGCTTCCACACTATAGTTATGTTGTCATAAATGTATACTCGTACGTACTGACGGTGGAGAAGAAGCCTTCTAGTGTCAAACTCTGCACATTCATCATCCAAGAGGAGTAACAAGAAGTAAAACACATCCAGCTGCATTTTCACATTCACAGAGGATTGCAGTTATTTGGAGAAAAAAACAAACTTTAAAAGTAGATGTGGTTAGCGATTGCAGCTTCTTGTTTGATCATTCTTCCTACATGAAGTAATATATTCAGATGCTTCCAGCTCAGTTAAAGACGTTGGAGTCTGACGAGGATCAGAATCAGGTTAACTGCCGAGTGGGTTTGAACACACAGTGCAAAAGTCAGGACAAATAATAACATTTACAACAGTAACATTATTAAAAGTGGGGTGTTTTGTGCAGGAATGAGCGAAAAATACTGATCCGGGCATGTGCAAAATATTCACAGCATGAATGAAATATTATGTGCATGTGGGGAGATAGTAGAGATGTGCATTATGTAACGCAGTCAGTCTGCAATGGGAGCTTCCAACAATCATACGAGAGGAAACAGTGAAAGGCTTCCAAGCTTCAGTAGACTAGGGATGAAACTCACTCTCCCCATCTGTTGTTTTTTTACTGGGCTAATGCCATTAATGTTTCTCTCTCCGCCATCTTCTTATTGATCTCAACAAGGCGAGCGAGGCCATGCCAGTCCTCTGGTGGTCGTCGAACAGCATTCTGGGAAATGGAGGAGACTTCGAGGTAAACAAATCACAGTAAATGTCAACACTTTCTGGTAGGCGTCGAGTATATCGACATCAAGCTCAGTGTCGGTCGGGGGATGTTTCTTTCTTTTAGAAACCTTATCGCAACATATCTACAAGCACAGGTGTGCATGAGGCTTTGAAACGGCTACCCACAATGCAACACTGACGGGGGTAACGTCACATCTGCGAGGGCTGTTGCAGTGTTCCTCCGAACTGGCGGTGCCCGATTGCTTTTGTGGTTGTCAATCTCAGATGTAAGGGCACGACAGGCGAGTGTGTTTTCTAGAGGTGTGTGTGTGTGTGTGTGTGTGTGTGGTATAGAGGGGGCTACATCAGACAGACTTAACAAGTGTTCACTGTCTCCCTCCACCCTGCTCTCATCCCCCTGACATGTCGTCGCTGGCGGCAGAGAAAAAAAAAAACTTGCGTCCTCCTTCTTTTCCACGCGCACACAAAAACACACACACACACACACACACACACACACAGTTCTATCCCTATCTACCCCCCCCTCCTTCAACAACATCCCCATTCAAGTGCATCAGCTCCAGGCATCCTTCCTCCCTCCCTATCCCCCCCCCCCCCCCCCCCCCCCCATCGTTCACCAGTAGCCTAAGCACATAAAAAATACATCAAACACAGCCGTCCGCCCAAGGCCTCGTCACACGCAAAATCATCTCTCCCTCCATCTCTCTCTTAAAAAGAAAAACCCAAGTTACAAAAGACAACTACAGAGGACACTGATAGGAGGAGAGATAGACTGAACTCGGAGGACTGAGGGTCGTCTGTGAGGCCTCCTGGGGGGGGGGGGGGAGACAGATTATTGTAATGTTAACACTAACCACATCTTCCCTTTCACTCACTCACACACACACACAAAAGAGTAAAAAAAACAACAACAAAAACAGGGAGCATGACTTACCTTGTGCATAATAAGACCTTGTTTGGATTGTACACAGCCTGCAGCACCCTGACCCACTTCCCTCAGTTCAGCTCCACATCTGCTCCGGCACCAGACCCGGCTGTGACAGCGGCCGAGGGCGGCCGGCAGCACCCACGGGCCACGCTGTCAGATCCCCGGTGCCGAGATGCACAGAGACTGTAAAGAGAAAAGGCCTGCCGGACCTCCAGCTCCAACAAGCCAACGCTCACAACAACAACAACGACGAAAATAAAGAAATAAAGAAATCACCCAAATCAGCCGAGACGTGCTAATTTGAACCGCCAGTCCAGCACACGGTTGGCTTTGCGGACTAATTATACACTTTTATTTGAGGCATAGATGTGAGCAGACACACGCGTACAGTGCATACGTCACGACACAAAGCTGCACACACACACACACACACACACACACACACACACACACACACACACACACACACACACACACACACACACACACACACACACACACACACACACACACACACACACACACACACACACACACACACACACACACACACACACACACACACACACCTTAGGTGCTACGGCTCATGTTTCTCTTCAATTATTCCACCCTCTGCCCTCTCTCCTCCTCATAATCTGAATAAAGCCAGATCCGTGTCCTCTAGATATTTAGAAGCCGGGCCTCGGTGCCAAAACATGTAACCTTCCTCCTCTTTCAAGAGGGGAGAGAATAGAGAGTTCAGAGGGGGGGGGGGGGGGCTCGGCTTTACTGTGTTGACCTCGTAATTTCCTCTCAGGGGTTAGACAAAGTTGTGGAATTGAGTTTGGAGAAGTGGGTAGAGAGAAAAAGAAGAGGGAATTAATAAAAAAAAACTTCCAGACACTATTCCTATTAAATTCTAATTAGGATTGATTTCTTGACCCGGCAAACAGGCCCTCGGGATTTGGAATCACGTCTTTATCTTGGTTAATTGCGTTGTAATGGCTCAAAAATAAAGACAGAAGCAGCTCCACGCCAAATCATATCACCCATGTGCCCAAAGCTTCTGAGACTTTCTCGACTCTTGAGACAAATGGTCAGAGCCGAGGCGGACGCACGTCGACAAAGGTAGACCTTTGACAACACCGGGATTAAGCCGGGCTGCCTGCAGGTACAGATGCCCGCTGTGGGCGGGGCCCACCATGGGGTTCATTCCAGAGCCTCGTGGCGTTGGCCCCTAATGATGTGTAATGGGGCCTCCTGCGCCCATTCCTAACCCCGGGACCTCCTCCTAATCACCGTGGCTACTAATGAGATGGAGAGACATGAAAGGGCTCGTTAGAGGACCCTCCCTCTCATGCCGGCCTATTATTAGCCACTTACCAAATCATTAGTCTCTAAACTGCGATTACGCTTTAAAGCTGGAAGACAAAGTGAAAGAAAGAGTGAAAGATTTACAGCAAAGGACCGGTGGAGAAGTGGAGCTCTGCGACCCTCGTCAAAACCGTGACGTTCTCCCACCGATGAGGCATGAACGCCGTGGAACGGTTTGTCCGTTTTCTTCTGTGTATTATAATCTCAATTAGTCTGGTCACCAGCGGCCTTTGGCGTGCAGTCTTTAGAACATGGACTACTGGATACTCATGTCGTTTTAAATTCCAGACCGTAACAAATAGATTCTTTCCCTCTGAAAAGTATCGAAAGGAAAACCCTCCAAAATGATAGATGACAACCTATCGAGTCTTTACAGACGGACCATGTTTGTATTGTACACGTTTACACTATGCAGGAGAGAATGACAAGCAAGACGGCGTCTACAGCCATGCTAGCTGCTGTGAGCCTCTACTAGCATGCTAACATTTGACAGGAAGTACAGCTGAGCCTGATGGGAATGTTATTGGTTTTGCTGCAATTAAATCACAAACCAAAGTATTGGATGAATTTAAATCTTTGATGGGATGGAGACGCTGGATGAAACGTCAAGAGGATCAGCGAATTTATTACAATTCATCCTGATCATCTTGGATCATGGACATCTGGGCCAAATTTAATGTCAGGCCCTCAAGAAGTTGGACATCACACACACACCTGACCACCTGACATCAGGTCCGACAACAGAAGACAAAAGCAATGTCTTAAAATACGCTTTTATTTACAATGTAAAACAAATACATTTAAATCATCGTACAAAAAAAACTCCTGAACCATTAAAAACCAAATCAATCCTATTTACATGATAAAACGTTTTCTAATGGACCTCCGTCATTAAGTCAAGTAAGGGGTGACGGATGACTGCGTCTGTCGGCGTAACCACAAGGCCAACTAGAGAAGTGAGTGTGAGGAAGAAGAGGGGCCTCAGTGGTGTCTTTTAGCTTGCCATTTTAAGGCAATGTAAACATGTAAACACACACACACACACACACACACACACACACGCACACGCACGCACGCACATCTGTATTCGTGTTTCACAAGCGATGCAGAGGACGTCTAGAGGACCTCGGCACGCAACAGTCCTTTTACCACCGACTTCATTTTTGAGGTCTTGCCGGCTTGTGAAATACTGGATGTGGCCGGTCCTGGATGTGGCCGGTCCATTCTGGCCTTTTGTCTGCTGATGAAGATGATTATCATTCAGCCGGTAGTGTTGCGTCCTCAGTGGTCCAGGAAGTTGAAGATGCTCCTCTGGGGGCCTTTAGTCTGTCCCGTGGGTCTGTTCTCCTGGCACACCCTCTTTGCTGCTGGGTTCACCGCTTCCACCGGCCCCCTCTTCTTCATCGTCTGAGGATCACACACACAGCCAAAAGGTAAATTGTCAATAATGTAGAATCAAAAACAACTAAATAAAGTGTCGTTAATGATGACTCTTGTGGTAAAACATGCTTGGAAAAAGCATTGTGCTCAATAGGATCAAAAGGAAGCAGTGGGCTTTGGCTCCACCTAGTGTCCTGAATCTAGAAGACATCCGAATCTATAATCCCCCCCCCCCTCCCACGCTCATATGACTCTCACGCTGAGCAATCTCTGTCCATGAACTTTGGAAAGTATTTTATTTTTGGGCTTATTTTAGGACAGCGAGATCAAAACACAAAACCAGAGCAGATAGGGAAGATCAAAGTGGGCGACGGTCAGGGGCAGTGAATTACTCTTTTCATTCAAGAGAAACAGCTGGAAGATATGACCGAGCATTCTTTTTTAATTAGCTACCACAGTGGCATTCCCATTAAAAACACGGGGCCTTTTTAAAGAGCAGAGAAGAGTTGTATGAGCCTGTTGTTTTCAAGATCAGTGGCGGGGCAAATTGTTGTCCTGTGGCCACGTTTCACCCGTTTTGCAAAACAACATCATCCTTTGACCTTTTACTCATGTATCCAATCAAAAACAAAGCATTCATCCTCCTTTGGACCCATGCACGAGCGTGCCAGAGCATTATGGAGCATCCCTCTGTCCCAGCTCCAACAGCTGCACGGGTGCGAGGACTCACCTGCTTCTTGGGAGCGTCCGACCTGGACTTGTCCTTCTCGGGGGACAGAGTTTGGAACAGGAAGCCTCGGCTGTTTCTGGGCGCCAGAGGATTCCCCTCCGAGATGGAAGCCAGCTTCTGGAGGACGGACTGAGGCTGACTCAGCAGCGACCCTCTCCTCACCTGGAAGAGGATCAATGAAACACAAGTCTCACACTGACCTTTGAAAAACTAACGTTTAAGGCTCATCGCCGACATCCACTCACACCTCTACCTCTGAACGGGTTTGTTTGTTGAACAGATCCGACATGCACAAAACCACAATGAAATGAAACCAAGAGTCTCTGTTGTGACGGTGGTCTACCTGTGAGGGCTGCGAGGGTCTCTGGAAGGGGTTGAGAGCCGGTGTCTTCTTCTCTGGCTGTGGTGCCACAGAGGGCTCTGGTATGAAAAGTGGGAAAGTTAGACAGCGAAGGATTCGCATTCCTCCTCAAAGGTTTTCATCATGACACACCGATGGAAAAGACTTTAGAACTGTGCTTTGTATAAAATTGTATGTCTTCAGTTGACTGATATCCTGTTTGTATATTCTTTGTCATTTGGAGAGTAGAGTGGCCAGTCACACAAACTCATAATTACTGTATCACACGCAGCCACTCAGTTTTAGTCACATTTCTTTTTTTTTTTTCCAGGAACTCAAGAATGCCACAGCGGTGTGGAAATGAACGTTCTGAAGTAAGTTGACATTTAGCAATGACAGGCAGTTTCCCCTCTGTGTTAGTTTAGTTTGCTGGGAGACATGTCAGTGTGTGTGTGTGTTTCTACTTCATCTCTAAAGCTCTGTAGCACATCAGGTGAAGTTATCGACAGCCTTCTCAACTGACAGCGCTGAGCAGATCAAAGAGCTTCTATCTGAGACTCTAAGATTAGACTTTTTCTCTCTGCTAAATAAAAACAAAGATCATCAACCATCCATCTGGTGATTGTGTTGTCTATCGGTTTACTACAGAAGTCTATAACTGTGATTATCATCGGACAACAGCAGGCCTGGGTGTTTTATTTGAGGTCACGGAGTCTTCTTGTGAGGCTTCACATCAAACCGACCTTTTCTCTGCAGAGTCTTGGCGGTCAGCTTCTTGGCCAGCTTCATAAAGCGACTGTCTTCCTCTCCGATCTTCTCGTCCTCCGCATCCAAATCTTCCCCTTTCTTGGCTTTCTGCTCAGACTGTGAGAGGAGACACAGAGAGAGAGAGAGAGAGAGAGAGAGAGAGAAAGGTATGAAGACAACATCCCCTTTTGTACGTTTACTGCGTTGAAATTACAAAAAGTTGAATTCTGAAATCAGTCGATACTCCAAAGGTATTCTTGTTAATGGCTCCTCACCATCACCTGTGAGTAAGGAGTCTAAAGCTACCTGTTCTCTGAGCCACTGTTCTCTCTCCAGCCTCTCTTTCCTCCTCTGGACCTCGGACAGGTCCACCTCTTCATCGTCCTCCTCTTGCTCGCCCTCCGCTCCCGTCCCGTCCGCGTTAAAGCCGTCATCTGGGAGGAAGAATTCAAAAACAAACTAAATGGATTGTTGGAGCGACTTTGAAGGAAGCTTAACTTAATTAAAATATGTAAAACTATGAATCCTGGTGTTCACACACTTGGGTCATGTCTTCTTTTAACAACGACCGTCTAAAACACCATCAAATTCTAGTTTAAATCACCAGTTTATGACACAAACTCACCGATGTTTTTCCAACGGAAGCGACGAGCTCGTCCCGGGCCGTCAGAGTGCAGGTCTCCGTCAGCGAGGTAGCGCTCCTGGTAGAACCTCAGTGCTCGCTTGTCATCGTCCATGGTGTGCTTCCTGTAGGAACAACAGCTCACATTTTCATCCCTCGGTTTTTGATTTCTGAGGCAAGACATCCGGCTTGCATTATTACGCTGCACTCACATGTGGATCTTGTTGACCTGGTCCTGCAGCTCCGCGTCAGCGGGAAGCTCCTCGAGAAGCTCCTCCTCCTCGTACTCGTTCTCGTCGTCGCCGTCCTCGTCGTCGCTGCCCAGGTCGCTGCCGGACAGCTCAGCCTCCGACTCCAGGTAGTCGGTCAAGCGCCTGTGAGCAGCAGACAAGAAAACTACTAACATCTGTGCTACAGCGGGGATTATGTGATGAAAACGATTTTCCTATATTGTCAAACACCAAGAGAAGAGCGGGAAACATTAGCTTTGTGTGCGTGTGTTGCTACATACGTGCTCGGTTTAATTCTACACTTACATTTTCTTCTTCTTCTTCTTCTTGACCCGCTGAGATGCGAAGACACCCCGCATCTCCTCCTCTTCTACGTCATTGTCCTCCTCCTCCTCCTCCTCGTTTCCCTCTGCACCATCCTCATCATCATCCTCCTACAAACCCCACAATCCACTTGTCATTTCCATCACAAAGACGTACATCCAGCGTGTTATTTATCTTACAGAGACAACCTTACCTGTTCACTGGGACTTTCCACATCCGACAGAAGCCGGAATTCGCAGTCCCCTTCCTCCTCCTCCTCCTCCTCTTCCTCCTCCGGCTTCTTTTTACTTTATACAGAGAAACCACGATGAGAATCTTACGTTGCATATTGATTACAATTGATATTAATAAAAAAAAGAAAGGAGGGCAGTTTTGTAAAGAAAACAATAAATATAAATCTTTCTGATTTGGATCCTTCCAGGTCTTTGAACAGTACCTGTCTTGTGCTGACGAGGCCGTGTGAGCAGAACCTAAAATTGGCAGCAAAGGAGACAAATCTTAATATTGTGAGACTGGAAGTCAAATGAGCTTCACAATAAGATCTACTTCTTCTACACTGTAGGTGATGTAAAATAAAATGCAGTGTACAGGTGGAGCAGCGGACAGTTGTTTACCTGGACAAGGAAACTTCCCTGAACACAGGCCCAGCAGCTGATCCATGGTATCATCAGACTCCTCGTCCCGTCCTCTCGCCTCCCTCTTGTCCGTCTCCTTCCGCTCGCCTCCCGCCCGCGTCGGCGGAAACGCTCCGGAGCACAACCCGAGCAGCTCGTCCTCCTGCGACGCTCCGAGGCATTCCCGCCGCGCCCCGCCGGAGCCGCTCTCCGCTGTCCCGAAAACCCCCGAGCACAGCCCGAACAGCTCCCCCATGTTGGCATCCATGGCATTCTCGTCCAGGCTGTCCAGGATCAGCTGTCTCTTGTGGGAGCGAGGCGCACCGGACCGCAGCCCCACGTTCAGGAAGCCGTCCGCGTCCAGTAGCTGCGAGTGGGTGTCGTCCTCCAGGGAGAAGCGACCTTGGGAGTCTCCTCCGAGGCCGGGGCCGGAGGCCGCTCCGCCCAGGGGCCCCGAATCTGCTCCTGGGGACGGAGGCGCATACATGTCTTGGGAGTCCTCGACGGGGAGGCAGAGAGACGGGGAGGAGAGTTTGCCTGAGCTCTGATGGAGGGAAAAGAGATCGACGGGTTACTGGATGACAACATACTGTAGAAATGGAGAAAGATGTTTTTGTTCTGTAGTTGTTTTTCTCTATTTTCAATTAAAAAGTCACAGTTTATGTTGCCATGAGTTATTCTTTAAACTTATAGCTTCCTACCGTTCCTGCACAGTCTTTTTTTAAGTCATGCAAATGTGAATATAAGTCGGTGTAAGTGTGACTGTACACTTACAAGAATGTCTATGTACAGTGTACATGTACGTGGATTTAAGAAGTTTATGAGAACCCAAACCCTTACTGATAACATTGTGGTACTCTACGTATTACATTTCTGTATCTTACCTTGGAGGCAGAGCCGAGGAAGCTGGGCCTGAAGAGGCAGGGAGAAGGGGAGCGGAAAATGGAGGAGTTGGAGATGCTCCTCCCTGCGGAGCGCTGATGACTGATGGGCTGGTAGGAGGTTATCATGGATCCTGCCAGCTCAAAGCTGCTGTTGTGGCTGTTGTCCTTCACCAGGTACAGAGAGTCGTCCTCTTCTGGAGACGGGGAGGACGAGAGAGTGAGAAAAGACCACGGAGGGAGTTACGGCGGATTCAAAACTATTGCCGTCAGTCCATTTAAAGCATCATCTCTCATGAATAACTAATCTTTCGTCTCACTCTACCCACCCATCTTATTGCTGCTGCTGTCCTGTCCAGACGGACCAAACCGTCTTACGCCATCACTGAGAAGGAGAACAGTGCATGTGAAGCTTTACTGCATGGATACACAGTGCATACAAATATGAAACTACAAGAATTATAAATCGTTACGTTTTTTTTGTGGCTGAGAAACGCCAATACGTCACTATTTCATGTATTTTACGAGCAGTTTCCCCCCCCTAAAGAGGACAATACAGCAATGCTTAAGTAAGTGACTCACCATTTGTCAACTAATTTAAGGCGGCTCTCTAGAGTCCCTTACAAAGTTACAACGTGAAAACCATAAAAGACGCACTCGCACACGACTAGAAACTCAAACGGCACTTACCCGGTACGAGAGCAGGAGTTGCCGGGGAACAGCATGAGTGTACTGTCTGTATTAATGAGGTCAGAGGGTTCGTTCAGTCCCACGGGAGAAGGACTCCTCATACTCTGGGCGACACTGCCTTCCTCATCTTCATGCTCCTTCTCGTCTTCCTCACCGCCATCACCTCCCAGTAAGTCATCTAAATTCTGGTTAAAAGAAAAGAAGAGAAGATCGGGCTTGACGCGAGAACAACGTATGAAGCCATTTGATTGCTCCAAAGCAGCAAAGCTCCCCTTACCTCTTCCTCCTCAGACTCATCGGTCATCTCGTCCTCCTCCTCTTCCTCCTCCCCACAGTCTTCGTTGTCGAGGCGATTCAGCTCGGCCCTGCGTACCCTCTCCTCCTGCCTCCTTTGGGCCATGGCGAGCTGCAGGCGCTGCTTCAGAGTCAGCAGCTTCTCTCCTGTGAAAACGGGGAGACAGAGGAGGTTAGCGCTGCCGCTAACAGAGGTCAATGATCTGGTCTCCCGAGTCTCCCGAGTGCACCCACACCTGGTTTGTTTGCCGCGGGGTCCTCTGCTCCGTCTTTAACGGTGACGGTGATTGACTCGGTGCGCAGCTCCTCCTGGCCAGACGGGGCGCTGTCTTTGCGGACGATGTTGAGCTGCATGGTTCGCTCTCCCTGAGGGCGTGCGGGTGCCTTGACGTGACGGAGGTAACGCTCCTTTAGGGCCGCCACACCTGGTTGAAGAAGAGAGGCGATAAATGTGATAGTAGACGGGTTACTTCTGATCTACTACGCTTTGTATCCTCTAACTTGGCTGAAATCCTAAAAGAATCGGCGCTCACCTGGGTTGAGCGACGCAGGCTCGAGCTCCACGAAGGCTCCGTCATCTGAACACAATTTAGCGACAGGCGGGGGGTCCAGTCCGAGCCTCTTCAGTCTGGCCAATTTGTCCTCCCTGGGTTTGGTGGGTCGCTGTGCTGAAGGCTCTGCTGCGGCCGGATCGGACGCGGGCTCTTTCTGCAGGGCTTCAGAGTCAGACAACACCGCCGTCTGGTTTTGCTCCGAGGGTGCAGGAGGCTTGTCCTCTCCAGAATCAGACGCAGGTCTCAACGCTCCGTCTGCCGTGTTGGACTCCGTCAGACTCTCGGAGAGGTAAAGCATCGGTCCGGATTCCTGGTCGGGATCTGGGCTCGCTGTTGCCTCTCTGGCCTGGTTGAGGCTCTCCTGCTGCGGGGACGAGGCGGCGGCGGGGTGAGGTAGGGGCTGGATCTGAGTGGAAGACAGATCTAGAGAGGGAGAGGAGTCCTGCTCTGCGGATGGCTGCAGAGGCTCACTGGGTGGAGGAGGAGGAGGAGGAGCCGACGGCGTCGCCAACATCATGGCTGAATACTTTGTGGATCTAAAGGAAGTAAGATTATCATTCATTTGTTTATTAAGGAAGCCTTGAAACTTGATTGAGACTTGAATGAATGTTGATTGTGTGCGTATACGACAGGAATGAATACAAAAGTCAACGTTAACTTAATTAAATGTGAAATTAAACATGTCCAGTAATTAAATAGTGACTTTGGTAGTTCACTTGTCTTTTATAAAATCTGATTTTTGGGGGTAAAATTGTGACTACAGATGGTAATTTTTGGCCAATGTGGCTAACTGTTGCTCTGACGCATGCGTGTGCGTTCTCCGTTGTGTTTGTCTTTACTTCAACAGCGCCATGGCAGGACCCTCCGGCCTGGCTCTCTTCCTAAAGAACTGGTCGATGGTCTTCGGCTCAGGGACGTGGTAGGGCAGGCCAAGTGTGGCCTCTAAGACAAAGACAGACGGACGAGTCAAAGATGGCGTCTCAGTAGCACGGAGGACACGAGACTCCCCTTTTACAGTCTGAATCGCAGGTATCAAATTATAAACAATCATCAGAAAAACAGTTCACACGTTGCATCAATAGAAGTTGTAAAGTTTGTTGTAAACTGACCTCTGACCAGCCTCTGAGACTCACTGTGGAGCTGCTTCATTGCCTCTTTGCTGGCGCGCGCAGCTTTCCTCTCCTGAAAACATCACACGTTAAGAATCAAACAGCCTTTTTCTTGGTATTAACGTGAAATAATACATTTAAGCATTTTGCCGCTGCATACCACACGCTGGGGTTTCTCTGCTGCATCTTCCTCTTCCTCCTCTTCCTCATCCAGGAAAGGATCCTGCAGCAATATTTAAAAACACACTGAACACAAAAGGCCTGTCGGGAGTCGGGACAACATCGGTCATCACCAGAGCATTTTCACCAAAGTGTCATTAGCAACATCTGTTCCCAGTATTACGAGCAATGGCGTAAATTCCTGCTGAAAGCTTTTACATGTAAACAAAGGGCTTGTTCGGACCCGTAATATTGCAAACAGTCATCTATTTTTGTACCGTGTGTTTTTTCATCTTTTGTTTGACAGCAGCTCGGATGGCCTCCAGAGACTCTTCCTCCTCCTCCTCATCGCCCAGACCGGTGTCAAACAGGTCTGTGTCGCCCAGCAGACACCCACTGTCATTCAGAGCCCGAGGGAGAGGCGTGTCCTGGGGAAATGGGTGTTTTAAAATATGATCCTCGTCAAGGATTATTATTCTTTAACAATTATTTGATTCTGCTTAGTTTAACATTTAATTCCCTTTGTGGCGATGATTTGATAATTTGGGTTCTCCACTTCAATATTAAACGCACATTGCCATATCACCATTCACATGATACAAATATTAGAATGTGAAATATGCAGAAAATATTTAGTGACATGTACAGCGGTATGTAATTTATATATAAGACAAGGTGTGTGTGCAGTTTCTAAACTCATCATGACATAGAAGTGTCAGAATCGTTTTTTCTCCACACATTGCCGGACTAGAATAGAAGAAGAAGAAGAAGAAAACACCACTGAGAGAAAAGGGTCGAGCTTCACAAACCTCATTCATTTCAGAGAGCCTCTCCTTCTTCTTCAGTTTTTCCACAGCTTTGCTCCGCTTCTCCTTCTTCTCCCGGTGCCTCTGGCTCTTCTCTCTCTTCTTCGGTTCCTTCATCGATTTCGCCTCCTTCCTCACCTCCTCCTGTTGCTCCTTAATTCCTCCACTTTGCTCCGGCTCACTGTCGTCGCTGTCAACGGCAGCGCGGTTTATTCTCTTGCTCTTCTTCGGCGCCCCACTCTCTTTCCTCTCATCCTTCTCTCCCGCCTCTCCGGTCTCCATCTCCTCCCCGCTGGAAGCGGATAAGACCAGCGCTTCGGCCATGTGGGCGCTGTTCTCTGCAGCGGCCTCCTCTTCCTCGCTGTCACTGTCTCTAATTGCGTTGCGGTGAGGCTTTCTGTGAACCGTGATGTCTTCATCCTCGTCAGAATCTGAAAAGAAAATAACAATTTAGAGAACCAGGCAAATATGAATTGGCAATGGAACCTTTAGAGAGTTTACACAGGAATATTGTAGATCACTTGATGGCAGTCAAATAAGTAATTGGCAGTAATTGGACTGATGCACCTATTGTAAGCTTTGTGATTAATTGTCCGCTAAAAACACAAACTGTGTAATGTAAATGGAACAGGTTCACCGTAAGTGTATAGACATTAACATTATTGTTATCCCTCATTTACACAGCCAAAGTGTCTCCTGCCCTGTCTCAAGCCGGATTACCATCCATTGTTTTGGTACTTCACCTGGAAGATCTTCTCTTTTGTCTGCCGTCTCGGTGACCATCTCCTCTGCTGGAGAGCCCATCCCGCTGTCTGAATCACTCTCCGTTGCCGTTTGGGCCACAGCCGGGAGCCTCTCAACCTGGGTACAATAACAGATTTCACCCATCATGAAGCGCATTTTCTATAGTCTGGGGGAACTGCAGTCGGTTTGGGATGATGTCTGTTTATAGGAAAAAAGGCACACCAACTTAAGGCACATCCTGCTAAATTACAGTGTTCAGGGTGGCTTATCTTGCTGTGTGTAGGCCTACTGTAACCATACTTTAGTGAAATCTAAAAGGAACTGGGCATTAATGGCACGGTTAAAGCGGCAGCAGACTGCAAACAGCGATGGCTGCCCAACTCGCTGGGATGCCAAACGTGTCTGGATTTGTCAAAAAAAATACACGAAAAGATAGTTTCTTTGCAAAGTCAACATGAAGCCTGTCACTCGATTGTGTGACTTTAAGCAGCCAGACGTATGTTGAATTACATTAGTGGCACATTGTAATAAACTAAATGAGCACGTACGTTTGCGACATTGATTTCTTTCAACGATTGTAGTTAACTTAGCCAGCTAATGTCACATGCTATATAGCTATATATACAGTATATATAAAAAGTGATTGATTTCCGTGAGTAATCAATCCCTCAAGATCATAATCTGCTTAGATATACCATTTTAACAGTGTAGGTTAAGTAAAATGACTAACATGTACTAAGACGAGACCAGGCCAAGACTACAACCACCATCCCAGCTGGCTAAACCTAACCTAGCGAGCTAGCTAGCTGGCTAACGCTAACTAGATCTGCAACTAGCACATTATTATTAAAGGAATGCTACGGACTGTGGCAGTCGTTGCCCATTTACGTTACTCATAACTAACGACAAATATGTCAGACTCATACTTCCCCGTGAAATAACGTTAGATGTCCAATATAGCGACCGATATGTGAACTCGTTTCCTCACCTGTTGTTGAGAAACGACCAGGCTCATCTTTGTCCGCCGGGCTAGTTTACGCTCTTTAGTAAAATAAACCAGCGGACACAACGCTTCGTCGAATGTCAGCAGACGTCAAAAAGCAAATGTCTGCGTGACAAAGTCTATTTCAGACTGTTAAAGCATGTTTAGAAATCCTTTATCTGGGCTGTTGCTCTTCCTCCCGCCTGTTCCATACACACCGAATAGAACGTTCAATTTTGATCTTTCGCGCGCCGTGACAGCTGGCCCGCAGTTTTTCCTCTCCGATGTGTCAATCGCCCTCTTCTCGCAATCCTATTGGTCTGTTGGGGACGTTTGTATCCGCCCAGTTTGACGACATGGCTTGGTGTGAGCTGATTTTAAAGCCCGGGACTGCTCGGGCGGGCGGGGCTCAGGGATTTTGCATTAGAACATTTTTGTGGAGCAATTGCGATACACAGTGGCCATAAAACTAAATATAACCAATAAGAATAATCAGAAAGATGCTAAATCAAATGTACACAATGTCAGAGATGTCAACAGGTCAACGGTGGGTAACAGTAAGATGCAATTCAAAATATAAACGTGCCAAAAAAAATGTGGGTCATGTGGGTCATGGCTATAACAACACAATATATTAAGAAATTAATGAATACTTCTTTCTGTCCCCGGTGTATACATGATCCCTCTGCATTATTCCATAAAAATCGTTTTGAGAGATTCACTAGCTTCAATCGCTATTAATGTGGGAATCAACCACGTGGTTATGTGGGGATCCGGCCATGCACCATTAATGAATTTACCTGTTGGTTAGGATATTTACCAAATGACCAAGGTAAAGACTGAGAAGTACATCTGTGAAGGTCGTAAAACATTGATCTAACATTGACAAAAGTATCTTCTTCTCTGAACGTGCACGTTACACGATAAGAATTGCCACCAGTGTAATATACAACAGTTAGGCTCCTCAACAGATGAGCACATTGTGCACATTAAGTGTGATGTCTGCAACTTGCAAAGCAATAGTCTGAAATAGTCTGTAACAAGTAAAAGTTTATAAGAATAACCTTCAAAATATACTTAAGATACCAAAAGTGAAATGAATCATTACAGAGAATAGCCTAATTTATAAATATATGACCGTATATTATTGGATATACATTGGTATATTATCTATCAATGTGAAAGGGACAATTTAAGTTACTTTATAACCTGCTAGTTAGCTAAATTTATAATAAGGCGTCATAATTTATTCATAACTAGCATTAAACGGAATCACTGAAGTAGCCTAATTCAGCCTAATTAATTTAGTAATTGAGTAATTACTCAACTAGGATCAAAGTACAGTATTTGAGTGAATGTGCTTTACACTATTTAAATACATGTTTCACTATGTACATAATAAATATATATATACTGTATATTGTCTTATATTCATGAGGTTTACTGTATCCTATTATCCCGCATCTGCTATAGCGGTACAGCAAATTACGCATGCGCACACCGGGCTCTACGACTTCTAACCAGCGCATGCGCACTTACAAATCCTCAGATCCAGCAGTAGCGGCGCTAGCTCAGGTCAGTTAGTTCTGTCAGCAGTCGTCCACGCATCTATCTATATTCCCTTTTCTTAAATTAGCCACTTTAAGCTTCGCGATACCGCCCCCAATAGCAGCCTCGGTACGGAGCCGCCAGGCCGGGACAGAGACGGAGAGAGAGGCCTCGGCCATGGAACCGCTCGGACCCGGTAAGAAATATGTGAAAATAGAAAGCTAGCAGCGGGGAGAGCGAGCCGTGTGTGAGGCGCGTGTACACAAATGTCGCATCACTGGGGGCCGCGGCTGCAGCGAGGCCTCGGAGCTCTGACGGGGAAACAAACCGAGGCCCAACCCGTGTGTGTGTTTGTATATGTGCGCGTGTGTGTGACTTTATTTACACCGAGTGGGAGCCACGTTTTGTGCCTGTACAAGGAGAGTTTGAGTTTAAAATGGGTTATCCAGAAATGTCTGCGCGGTTTTATTTATCTGAAACACGCACTGCTCGTCGTGTCGGGGCTGGCATTGTGTGAGTGGGGATTTAACTAGGACCTTCCTTCCTTCCGCGTCGTGCTGTGTTTACGTTGTTTGTTCACGATGTGTTTCGCTTTGACCACATACTACGACCTCGTTCCTACAACGAGGCCACACAATATCGTCGAAATTTGTCAAAAATATCATACCTATATCAAAAATGTCTTGCTAAACCATCTACATTTGTAGCATCGCCATCAGGAACAGCGCGTCTCTTCGGGCTGCCCTCCGTCCAAGATGACAGCGATGGGTGGGAAACCAAATAAACGGCAATAAAACGCATGTTACGGGCGTTAAACGAGCCGACGTGGGTGTTTTGTGACAAGTAACATTAATATACTGATTTTATGCAAGACTGTCATTGGTTCAAGTGCCAAGCGTCTGTTCCGAGCACAGCAGGGATGGATGGCGCTTTTATCGATCAGATCTGCAGGCCAGCTCCATATTATTCTCCTATATGATAACAAAGGCACTTATTTTGCAGTGATCCAATGATGAAGTATGCGAAGAGAAATCAGCCATACACCTGTGCATCCAGCAATAAAACGCTTTTTTTTATTAGCCAAAATATGTGTTTACCTCAATTTTTCTCCCCCACATAGACTCATTTTGTTTATGAAATGCGTCTTAGCATACATGAAGAAATGAGTGCAGCTTGCAGAGCCCATCACGTTGTCTTGCCACAGTGAAGATATTGTTTATTTTTGTTGGAATCTTTGCATTGTTAACACACGCATTGCTCACAGGGTCATGAAGAAAGGTGGTGACATTAAGAAAACCCAGATGTATTTATTTAAGGAGGAAATTAGCTTAGATAAATGTTGAATACAGGCATGGTGCTGTGTGAGCGTCCAGCGGAATGTTTTGGAGGTAACGATATTGTACAATCAATCACAGGTGTGTGTGAGCCACACAATCAGTGCAAGCCATCAATATCTCATCACTGATAACAGCTGCTGCTGCATTGATAAATTCACCTGGTACTTCTTGGATTTACATTTTCTAGGCTACATTTCTCTCGGAGGACTATTATTTAGTATTTAATGAATGTTTACCTTGTAAAGGTGAGGGTGGATTTAGACTTTCTATAGCAGACATTATTTCACATAAATTATGATAAATAGGGACGCATCAGTATGGGTGTTGTGTCCGACACCAGTGTCAGACCTTTCACACTCATGTTGGCTGATACCAGGGTGCATATTTATAGAGAGAAAAAGAGACGAAGAGGGAATTGATGTGCAAAACAAGTTAAGCTTTTTAAAATTCCTGACTTTCTCAACAGTTGTATTAAGTGGTGTACACTTTTCAGAATTGAAACTGATCTTGTCAATTAGCTAAGTGATTCAAGAATGATGATGCACTGTTTTTTTTTTTTTTTTTTTGTTAAAGCTGATTGACAACCTACTAATAATATCTGGCACTGCAAAGAATGCGCCACTTGAGAAATTAGTGTTCACATTGCATATTTTCATTTGAAAAGTTTGGCGCTTCTGGTTCACTTGTTCAGGGGATTTCTTCAGAAACATTTCTGGCTTCAGTGTGGCTGGAACTCTTTAGGCTGGACCCCCCCTTTGCCCAAAAGGTTGTGTGATGTGATGTAGGCCTGGTGTGCCTTCACAAAGCAGCTTGTTTAATCTGTTCTTATTGTTTAGGTGCAACTGCTGAAGTGGTGCTCAGAATTGAAGCAGTCGACACAAATGCAGAGGTTGTCACAGGGAAGGTGTAGATGGAGGCGGACGGACGGACAACAATTCACTGTGGGTGGCGTGAATTGAGCCAAAGATGAGCCCGTTCCAGTTTAAATTGTAATAACTTGAGCTAGAAATTCCTGATTATCCTGAAATATATACGACTCCACTGCATGCAGAGAAGGGTGCAAAAAAAGCTTCGAGAGGAAAATTAATGACTTCAATTTGCGGTGAAATGTGGGAACGATTGATGATGATCTCAGCATGATATATTACACATAGACTAGATATGTTATTTCAGCATTGCTCTGCTGATTGGATCTTAACTCATTAGTTGAAGTCAATATCAGTTGCTCCTGAAGCAACAGCTAAGAATTATACTTCTCTACGCTGAGGGGGGGGGGGGTGTATTTCCTGCCTGTGAATGATCTCTCTCTAGCGCTGCCTTTTTCACAGTGTAGTACCTTAATCCAGGTGATTTGCAGGTGTGGGCGTCTGCGTGCTCCCCGCTCAGTGTTGTCGGTCTCTGACTCATCACCAGGCCAAGCCATCATCCTCATGCTTAGCTTAAGCCCAGCTGTCTCTCTGCTTGATAACACTGTGGTTACCAGGGACACACATAGCATTGCAACGCGCGACAAGTAGTAAAACCCTCTCTCATCAAATGTGAGTACATCACACACACACACATTAGATCAGCGTAGATTGACAGGCGGGGAGATTATCTTTGCGCCGTGTTGTGTTGCTCCTTGAAGATGTTGTTGGTCAATTTGTATCCCCGCTAAAAGACTTGTTTAGCTCCAGTGCAACTGTCATTTTCTACGCCAGGGAAAGTTAATTTCACTTCCTCTGTGACTGAAAGTAACTGCAGCTCTATCACACTTGGAGCAGAGGCATAAAATTACACAGGAAGCTTGCTTGACGGGCTGTTTCAGTAGATGACTAAATGCCACTTTGGAATGTCTCTTTATGGGAATTCTATTTAAAAATGTCTAACGTTATTCTGTTAAAAACAAAAAAAGATTTACATACCTGTTCAGATCAAATAAGCGCTTTTCAATAGTACATGCCAAGGCTGTTAAAGAGAAGTATAAAGCACACAATTGGCATAAAATGTTTTCACTTTTATTAGAATATGCTTGTGACAAAGAGAGACGGGCGTATTCAGGAAAGAAATCCCTAAAGAGAGGGATGTCTTCTAGATGGATGTAATGTTCTTCTGCATATTTGTAGCTTTAATTTAATTTCTCTGAAATGTTGGATGGTCATGTGATCTTCCTCCTGATTATTTCATATTAGAAGCTGTTGTTTTTAAAGCAAAAATTTTGAGAAAATGCCAAACATTCTCTGGTTTCACATTCTCATCTTTTTTTTTTGATTTTTCATGGACTAAACAGTTAAACTTATTAAATAATCAGCAGGTGAATCAACAATCCTAATTTGCAGCCATACATGTATTATCTTTCCCACTGTGTGTTCTTTCGGTTGTATTTGTATCCTTTGCCTTTCACTTGTTACCCTTTTGTTTGTGCTCGTAAACTCGTCTGAGACGGTTCTGACTGAAGGAAAAACAAACCCGATCAATTGCAATTGTGTTTGAAAAGCATTTAGAGCTGAAACATATCGTCCGTTTATCCATCAGTTGATTGACCGAAAAATAATCATGACACTGTTTTGATAATCAACTTAGTAATTTAAGTCATTGTTATTTTTAAGGCAAAGCATCCGAACCCTTCGTAGCTCCAGTTGCTCAGTTGTGAGAATCTTTTTTTCGTCGTATGTGAGAGTAAACAGAATATATTTGGGATTTGGACTGTTCGCTCAGACAAACGAGCAATTTGAAGACGTCAATCTGTGCTTAAGGACATTTCGACCAACATTTTGTCTACTAATCAAGAAATGGAAATATTTGTTAGTTGCAGCAAAGTGTTCATTGAACGCCCTCAGTAGGTGGCGTTGGCTGTGGTAAGTAAGCGGGTTGTGGAGGAAGGATGACTTCAGGCATGTTGAGACACACTCGTATCTAAGTGTGGTAGTGTGGCAGCTGAGGAGGCTATATATAGGCACATCTCTGGTTTTGGTGAAAGTAGAAGAGGAAGACCTCAAACTCGGTGCGCTGCTCACCACCAGAGTAAACTCCTTTCTGCCTGTACATGCACCCATTGAGCAGAGAGAACCAATGTCGTATAATTCAACACACCGGGTATCTGCAGGTCTTAAAGGCTTAAAGTGTTTCCTTTTTTTAAAAAGGCCTGAGAAGAGAATTAATTAATTGTTAAAGATTGTAGGCGGTATAATAAATTGTATGCCATATCATCACTACTGGCTTTCCATTATATTTTGATCATTTGGGGATGGTATGATCTAGAGCTGTAATGATTGGACATTTAATCAATTTGGTCAATCTTCAGAATATTTAATTAAATGGTTCATCATTTAAGTTGTTTTGTTTTTGAGCTACTTTATACAATTTTATTGACTGAAGAGTTAATCCAGCATGTCGGATGAATAGATAATGAAATTTGAAATGGATGTTAAATTACATTCTATATGGTGTTAAAAAGGTCTTGACGTCTCTGCAGAAACCCTGTGTGCAGCAGTCCTGCAATATGCGCTAGTTTTGTGAAAGCTTGAATTTGTGTGAAAGAGCTTTTGACTCCACTGTGTGGTCATTGTTTGCATCAAACTGCATTTTATTCAAATGGTTTTGTCCACCCCCACGTACCTAAAACAAGACATGTATTCCTGCTTGCCAGGCTTTCTGGAGACGTCAACGCTCCAAAATGGAGGCGTAACGGAATGCACTTACATTGAATTACAATGCACTTGGAAAGCGTCCGTGTGCGTTTGATACATAATGTAGAATTATAGGAGCACTCGGTATGCCTTTTGTTGCCATCAGTAATGCGGCCAGCAGGACAAAGTGAAGTGACTCATCAGATGGTTTTAATCCAAGTCGTGACAAAGAAGAACAGCCGTGCAACAAATAGCTTCTCGTTCGAGACTGTATCATGAGCATAATGATGACTCAGAAAGGCAGAATGATAGCGTAGTATATAATCAAGCTAATGGCTTGTTTTGTGTGACGGGGATGGAGGGGTGGGTCGTGGGGAGCAGGGGAGGAGATTTGGGGCCCAGGCTGGATGAGGGCACGTTGGGAAGCGTGTTTTCAGGAAGCGATGGGGAGGGTCCCGATTGTCAGTGCTCTCGCGCTTCACTTGCTAACTGGAGCGTGTGGGTGCATGGAGTTCAGGAGGACCCCCGCAGTCCCTTAGCTGTCAGTTAACAAAAGCTTTAAGCGGCCCCCTCCAACCTCCTTCAATACCACCAACACAAAGTTATTATAATATCGTCTGTGTATATATATGTATATATTTTGACGATGCTTTCAGTCCTGGTGCAGAGTGATGCATGGCCGGCCAAAACGACAGATCAATTTAGATTTTGACGGATGTAGCAGCACTCTTCCACCTTCCGTCTGTTACTGTAAATATGTAGTGTTGATGAGTGAGATAGATGTGTCATTATCGGGTTCACTTTTAGCTACAGGAAGCCTGCCGTCTTAAACCATTTAAGGCTATATGTTCCTCTCTTGCCTGCAGCTTTTTACGCAAAGACTCGCAGGCGCCACACCTGAGTAAAGCACCTGTGCATATACTGCATGTAACGTGAATGAGAGTGAGATGTGTGTGTGGTGCAACGGCAATCCCAGACTCTCTGCGTGCCCCCCCCCCCCCCCCCCCCCCCCCCCCATATGGCCCTGCTGCTGTCTGTCTGAGAGGAGCTCGCTCTTTGTCTCGGCTTGAGGGGTGGGCGCCCTGTGTGTCTGGGTGGAGCTGGGGGCGGGCCGAAGCATAATTGGGGGTCATTGTTTCGCCAGCCCCTTGTTGACCCATGTAGGTCAGGGGCCGGAGTTACGGATCAATCAAACCGCGTATGTGCACCGCCGGATCTGCGAGGCCGTTTCGGTGCATTCAAGCAGGTGTCACTGATGAGATGGGTTGCAACAAGCTTGGTGTTACGCCGCCCACGCTCGTCTCTAAAATCTGACATTTAATGCACAGATCAGCGCAACCAATGTCACTGTCGCCACCTTTGTTCACGTCCAAAATAAATGCCAAACATGGTTTATTTGAAGCGGGGGGGGCTCTTTTGTGGCGAGGAATCCTTGCATTTCTTTCAAGAGGCTGGTAGATAAAGCCCTCACTGAGAGGAGGAAACTGACTAATGTTGTAGGAATCCAACATTTTATAATCAAGGAAGTTACTGATGTTCTTATGCAAAGTAGTGACTCGCAAGTCAATATCAGCCCTTCTACTTAACTCAGGATGTCCATGAGTTATTACTGCACTAACTGTTCCTCCTGGTTTCTAGGATGGCGGTAACTCACAGTCACTTTTCTCTCTGCTCTCTCCAGGCCCGCCCGCCCCTCCCTCTCTGTTTCAGCCTCCGCGGCGTCCCGGCCTCGGCACGGTGGGGAAACCCATCCGGCTCCTTGCCAACCACTTCCAGGTGCAGATTCCCAAGATTGATGTCTATCACTATGATATCGACATCAAGCCTGAGAAACGGCCTCGGAGGGTCAACAGGTAAATTCTCACAGCGGGTTTTTGGGGAGGCGGGGAAGTTTTGTCTTAGATGTTGATCATTTTGAACATTGTCTCCTAGGGACAACACGTTTTAGATGCTAATAAATGGGTAAATTGGGAGAAGAAAGTATTTAGATTTTATTGCCGTGACATCACCAGAAATAAGTTACTGGTATGCCTGTGTTTTTGGCTCACCGCCCTTTTGTCCCCTGTCTTCTAGGGAAGTGGTGGACACCATGGTGCGGCACTTCAAGATGCAGATCTTTGGAGACCGACAGCCTGGCTACGACGGGAAGAGGAACATGTACACGGCACATCCGCTGCCAATTGGGAGAGATAGGGTTGGTATTTCAAACACTTGACCCTCGTGTCATCAGCTTGTACAGCCACTAACTTGTGCGTCTTTAAAAAACATTGTGAATCTTTTAGAGTCGACTGCTTTTACAACATGACAAAACATTCACAAAGGGAGAAATTGTTTCCATTCATGAAACCCAGTGATTTGTTCGTATTACGGTAGAGGTGGCGGGCATGCAACTGGTTTACTGGATTAGTGTTTGTGGTTCTGTAAGTGGAAGGTTGCCAGCTGGATCAGGCTGGACGAGGAATGTGAGACTCGTACTGCTCTACTAGGACCCCTAATGGAAGATGGAGACCCAGTCCTGTGGATGCTCTTATATTTCTTTACCTGTTCTGTTTATTGCAGTCTAGTCTGGCTTTTTAAAGTTTTTTTTAATATATAGTTTTTGACCAATTCTAACATCTGTTTTAACTGTCAAGTTAGGCTGGTTTATAAAAATCTGCATGTGTGGAAAAGAACATTTTTAAATGTTTTAAAAGTCTTTCACATTTGGCCTCCTGAAACCAGATTTACATCAGAATTAACACATTTCACACTTTTTGGCTTCTGGTTTACACCTGTGGACTGTGGCTCTACTAATGTTATGGTTTAATGTGGATCTTTTGTCGTTCCAAAAACCAATTCAAGGATTCTTTGTGCGTTATCCTCTTTATTTCAATCTACTTTGACCTTGGGTGTTTATTGCCTTTTTATCTCTCCCCGTCACCTGTTCTTCAATCCATTTCCCTCCGCTTATCTTTTGTTTCATCCGCTCCCTTTGTCCTCTTCCCTTCCCTCTGTGTCCCCCTCCTCCTCCCTCCCTCCCTCCCTCTTTAGGTGGATCTGGAGGTGACTCTGCCTGGCGAGGGGAAAGATCAGACGTTCAAGGTGTCATTGCAGTGGGTGTCTGTGGTCAGTCTTCAGATGCTGCTGGAAGCCCTGACGGGTCACCTCAACGAGGTCCCGGAAGATTCGGTTCAGGCTCTGGATGTCATCACACGGCATTTGCCTTCCATGAGGTACCGACACCCTCCGCCTCCGCCTCGTCACGAACACACCACCCGCGTCTCTTTCACATCTGTTGACAGAGTTATTGTTTTTTTGTCTGCGTTACTTAATTTCCTGCGGTCGTGTGTCTTTGTGCTCAAATCATATTAAAATGATTTTAAACTTCATCCTTCATACAGTAACCTGCACTAGTCATTCCTTTCATGCATCATCCCGATCCTGGTTGTGATCCCGGTGCCGTCATACAGCGACAATTCTAAGAGAATTGCTGTCCTGTTTTCTGCCTGCCGCTGAGCAGAAGACTGAACTTTGAGCAACATTTTCCGTCCATCTCTGCAACGCTTCGCCGATATTGTCAGACTCTCTTTTTGATAATTCCGTCTCCCCCTTTTTGCATTGCCTTGCTGTGTAGGCAGTTGTTGCCAATGCCGGAATAGCAACTTTACCTGCAGGATATTCCAATGTGGAGCTAGACTTTTGTCACCTGAGGGGGCGTGCACCCGCATCTGCGTTTGTAGAACGGCCAGTAGGAACTCTCTGAAATGACCTGCGATTGGCCAAAGTATCCCGTCAAGGGCTAGATTTTCTAAAGCCAGTAGGAGGTGCAGAAGTCTTCTCTTCGACCCCCTGAATTTCAGTATTCTAAAAGGTTATTATGGATCTTTTTTTTTTTTTTTGCCCCATTATCCCAAAAATGTACTTCCCAGTACCTACCTCAGTTTTAAGAGCACATTTATAGACACACTTGTCAGAATTTATATCTTTTTATGTTGGTTTGCAAACATACAATGTGTCTCAACATGTGTTTTTGAGTTATTGTTATATTTAACGTCCGTCTGTAAAAGGCTTTACTTTTCAGCCCAAACATTTCATTAATTGCGGTGTGACTCCGTTGATCGATTTCGGTCCGTTATTCAACCTCTGTCTGTGTGCTCAGGTATACTCCTGTGGGGCGTTCGTTTTTCTCCCCTCCGGAGGGCTATTATCATCCTCTGGGTGGAGGCAGGGAGGTGTGGTTTGGTTTCCATCAGTCTGTCCGTCCTGCCATGTGGAATATGATGCTCAACATCGACGGTAAGACATGAGTGGAGCTGGTGGCCTTCAGCTGTGATTTTAAAATGTGCTTTGAGTACATTAATTTCTAAGCATTCTGTATGGGGTTTGATGTTTGATGTGGGTGTTAACTGAATGTTATGATGTCTTTAGCTTTACCCACCAAGACTTCATGTATTCGTGGAAAAACCCAACAAGATTTCAGTTTCATTTCCACCATCAGCTACTGCTTCCTGCTATGTAACTGTAACTGTAGACTTTACTCTCATACTGTAGATACTTACCGTTGTAAATGAGATCAGGACATTCATTAAGGCTGCATGAATGTGGTCTAAAGCTCCCTTTGTTACTCTCCAGTTTGACCACACTCTACATGCGATATACAATATCATGGACTCATTTGGCTTGCGTGCAGTTATTGGTTTGAGGGACCAATTGGCTGAATATTGTCGTGTCTGTTCCACCCCTCAGTGTCGGCTACAGCTTTCTACCGTGCTCAGCCTGTGATCGAGTTCATGTGCGAGGTGCTAGACATACAGAACATCAACGAACAGACCAAACCACTGACGGACTCGCAGCGCGTCAAATTCACCAAGGAAATAAGAGGTAAGTACTCAACACACACACGTGTGTGTGTATATATATATATGCCGACTGTTGCCAACAAGGACAAAAGGGTCGATGTTAACAGACATGCATGTTGTATGCACAACTACTGTGACTCACTGTGTATCAAATATTTCCAGGCAGAGATTACAGATGGATGTGGGCCTGCAGGGCACATGCATGTTTGTTTTTGTGCATAGTGCAAGAACTAAAGAAGCTGCACCCACTCACACATGATCATGCTGTATACTCCCCTCACTCACTCACTCACTCACTCACTACTTGGCCTACACCAATGCTGAACACTTGTTCTTAGCCGCGGGGTGACAAAGGATTGTCCTAAGAACGGGTCTCCTGAATACAGCTTTTGTTCATAACTTGCCGATATGTTTTGAATGCAAGAAAATACTGCTATTTCAAGCAACTCCAGGCTCTGTTTGTCTTCACTCCTGTCTAAATACACAAAGAACCACCAAATAACCTCGCAGGAAATAATGTGATTTTTCAGATAGTGTGGAATTTCAGCTGCATATTTTCTATGGCAGACGCATGTAATCTTTCTGAATTCTCCTTTTTGGTCCGTGTTTTGGACCGAGTCGTGACAAATGTGTAAAGGGAAGCTGCGGAGAGCTGGACACTGTCCGCAGTCGGCTGCCATGTCAGCATTTGTCTTTATCATGGCCTGAAAACAACAAGAGTACGATTCCAACGTGCTAAATTTAAAAAATCTCATAATATTTGAAAGTGCAGTTGGTCGAAAAATGGCACTGCCTCTTCACGTGCCTCTGTGACAGTTCGCTCTTGTATGTTTGAATTCAACAGGCTTGAAAGTTGAGGTCACACACTGTGGTCAAATGAAGAGGAAGTACCGTGTGTGCAATGTGACACGCCGACCTGCCAGCCACCAGACGTAAGTGTCGACACTCGTCGGCTTGTTCTCCATCGTATGTCAGCGAAGGCAACATTGTGTGTCTGTGTACGGAAATGTCCTAAATAGTCAGATAGATAAAACGAATGAATGAATCCTTTTTTGTGTTTTAGTTTTATATACTCGTGGACTTTCTGTGTGCTTCGCTCACGTTTTGCATTCCTTCACAGGTTCCCCTTACAACTTGAGAACGGCCAAGCCATGGAGTGCACAGTAGCACAGTATTTCAAGCAGAAGTACAATCTGCAGCTCAAATATCCACATTTACCCTGCCTGCAAGTAGGGCAGGAACAGAAGCACACCTACCTTCCCCTAGAGGTGAGAACGAGGCTGTTTTGATGTCTGATATATGAAAAAATCATTATTTCTGTTGAGGGTTTGGCAATCCTCACCAATGGGAACCAACATTCTCCCTTTTTAATTTCCTGCTGTGGTTCCTCTTATCTGATTTGTATCTTGGTTGAATTCATGAAACGTTCCTCCCTGCTCTGTAGGTCTGTAACATAGTAGCAGGCCAGCGCTGTATCAAGAAGCTGACGGACAACCAGACATCCACCATGATCAAAGCTACAGCTCGCTCAGCCCCCGACAGACAGGAGGAGATCAGCAGACTGGTGAGTGCTGTTTCCCTCTTGGGATGGGAGTAAGAAATGACATTTGATTGGTTTTTCTTTCAGGGCTTGTAGTTTTTTAGTTCTAGTCATCCATATGAACGCAGGCCTAGTCCACACGCACACGGGTATTTTGTTTTTTACATCCGTGATTAAAGGAAGTGGCCCAATAACCTGCTAAAAGGACTTAGTTCATGTGTACATGTACAGTTACTCTTCCACTATATTGAGGAACAAAGGCGTCACAATGCACTATGGAGGTCACTGCTACGTTATTCAACACTTGAAACGGACCCTTCTGGTTTTACAAAGGTTTACAAAAATACCTCTGTACATGTGGACTAGGCCTCAGTCTTTCCTAAATGCCAAATAAGAGAGAAAGGCAAGTCAGTGTACATCTTTTTTATTTTTCTCAATCCAATTTTTTTCTTCTCCTCATTTCCCCAGGTCAAAAGTAACAGCATGGTCGGGGGCCCGGACCCTTACCTGAAGGAGTTTGGCATTGTGGTACACAATGACATGACAGAAGTGACAGGGCGTGTGCTCCCAGCGCCCATGCTACAGTATGGGGGCCGGGTGAGTACAGACACAGGGCGAGACTGTGGCAGGGTGAGTACTGGGCGGGGGCTGCACTCTGGGGTTGCAAGCATGACTGGGATCGCACAGGGTGGGGGGGACATCAGAGTGAATGCTGGGTAAATAGGGGGGGCGGAGATCCAAGTTTGCAGAGGTTAGATTTTAGATTTTTGATTTATTGAACAGTGGATTTATGTTTACCTATGAACATAAGGTAACCCTTAAGTTAACGACTCCCAAGGTGCATTTCTGTAAGAAACATCCAATCACAGAGCCATAGATTCTGTTATGTAAACCTCAGGACCAGCGCCTCCTCCTCAACTTTGTATCTCTCTATACAGTGTATTTATTCAGGTAGTCACTAGATAAGTGTTCCACTTAAGTAGATGCAGACCTGGAACTTGCCCCGTGATACACTCCTGTGGTGCATCTCTGCAGTCTGTTAAGTGCACCTCTTTAAATACTCTTTCCCTTCAGACGGTGTATCTTGCGGTGCATGTACAGTAGATAGAGGCTGAGGTTTTCACCTGTTGCATTCAGTAGTGTCTGTAAGTGAAGGAATGGAGAAGAGGAGCAAGTCACTGCAGACTGCTGAGATTCACCCACTGAATCTCAAATCAGCATTTGTCAACAGAAGACGTACAAATCTGCGTTTTGTCTGGACGAGACGCTGGCCTTTGTTCTTTTTCTTCTTCTTTTTCTTTAAAGAAATACATAAATGCATACCTTTTTTGACTCTGACATTTACTGGTTGTTAGATGAGAGAGAGAGGCTGAATTGAGATTCAAGGATTTTGCGTAAGGGGGATGAATGGATGTAAACAGGAGGCCGATAAGACTCTTAGCCACGCAGCATTAAAGTAAAACCTGTCTGAAAGATTCACTTTTTTACAGCCCGTTTGTCCCCCATCTGTAAATAATACGGTTCATATAAATACTAAAGGTGCTGTAATACAACACCCCATTCAGAGGCAGCGTTAAATGATTCTTCTAAGACGAGATGAAACTTTATGGATCCCTGCAGGGTAATTGGTTTAGTGTGTGGGCCAGCGTTTCCCTTTATACCCTCTGCTAAATCTACAATTGTTCTTTACAGAATTACAGCAGATTGTTTGCTTGAAAGAAGGTTCTTATATTTCAGTGCCAAGCTTAAATCCCTCTATTAGCTGCCTGAACTATACGTTGGTTAATTTACCAAAGATCCCATCACTCTCTTTCTGAAAGGCTTGGCGACTTGCCTGCTTGGGATATCGAGTCTAATCGGCTTCCAGTGAAATGCCCTTAAATGCAGACTGAAAGCTTCTCCCATTTCCGTGATCACTTGAAACTCGTTTCATTTTAAAATGGCGTGCTGATGTTTGTTTGACATGCAGTCGGATCAAAGTATTCACAAAATAAAGTGACTATGTACAACATGGGAGATGGGAGAAGCAGCTCTTTCCTGTGTGACGTGCAACTGTGATGTTTTGATATTATTGAGGACAACCCGTTATCATTTATTAGGTTCAATCCTGTGACTTTGATTATGTTGAAAATATTTGAGACGATCTTGTAATGAGGTGGACAAGCTCCTGACTTCTCCTGGCACACCAACACTCGGGTAGTTCATTGTGCTCGCTTGTTTTGGAGAATAAAGGCTCTTAATGGCCTTTGGCAAATCCTGTTAACTTAATGGAAAGCCACTGCCCTTTTGAATTGGTATTCACAATCACACTCGTAGTAGGAGCACTTAACTAATGAGGTGTCTTCTAATAGATGCACTACTCTCGTTCGCTGTTCATGTCAGGACTCCTGATATGGGAAGTTAAAAAAAAACCAGGATATTTATGTGCAATAAGGAAATGAACATTTACCGCTGCTAAAGAAGTCTCAGTATGCGATGCATGGACTGTGTATGTCGAGCACAGATTAATACTTTACCAGCTGGGTGGGCTTGTAATGCGTTGGGTTTGCCTGTGTATGATATGTCAATCAAAGCGGGGGTTGGGCTGTAGTATCTTTTGTATTGGCTCATCCAACCGGGGGGTTGACTAAGAGGTTAGGGACTCTCTCCGCAGAATAAAACCGTGGCCACGCCCAACCAGGGCGTGTGGGACATGAGGGGGAAGCAGTTCTACGCCGGGATCGAGATCAAGGTCTGGGCCGTGGCCTGCTTTGCCCCCCAGAAACAGTGTCGAGAGGACCTGCTCAAGTGAGTCACGGCGTCAACTCTTGTGGTGTCCCGTTTGGCTTCATGATGAGTCCTTTCCCAGTAAATGTACACAAGAAGGGCCGAGCTTGTGGCGTGGCTCCGTAGTGTGGTGCAGGAATGAATCCTAAAACCAGGAAATGATTCAGCGATTTTGCACTTCTGATTCCATTGTCTCCAATTGTTTTTGGTTGGATGCCTGAAATAAGGTCTGTGGTTAACACAAGTTTAGTACATATCTTTATCTTAGTTTAAGTATCTCAAAATAGGCTGTTGCTAAAAAGCGTCTGAATGAGACTAATGGACGTCATCACGTCATCTTGTCCACCTTTACCGCCTCGTGTACACTCTCACTCATGTGACTGTGCTGTAGTTTATTTATAGCCTAACGTTCTGGCGATTGGCATTTACACTTCTAAAACCCTGAAAGTGGTGCACATTTGTGACGATTATCTTGCTGAACAAATTTGGACGTATCATAAACGTGTGTTTGCCACAGAGCTTATTTTCTGCAATAATCCAAAATCCTATTGGCCTTCTCTTGAGGAACCAGTGCGACGCTAATTTACTGTTTGGGCTACAAAAATGTGTCATCCCTGCAGCGCACTATGGATGGAAATGTTTGTTGGTCCACCACTTTCCTGGTCAGAAGATGTATTCTCATGACTTATGTGATCCTCTGGATTTTCCTCTAGCGCCACCATAAGGTTTACCGTTGTCCTTTCAGGATGAACTGTAATAACTTTGCTGACTCCTTAACTGCACCATCATTACTTCAGTTTATGACGTATCCTCATCTGTACTTTGTATTTAGTGCTAGTTAGCATGCAAACACTAAAACAAGATGGTGACCATGGTAAAAATGACACCAGCCTAACAGTAGCATGTTAGCATTGCCTTCGTAAACATGTTAGCATTTAGCTCACATCCTAAGTACAGCCTCTCAAAGCTGCTCGTGTGATGCGTTAGTCTCTTAGTCTTAATTACAACCTGCAGTTACAATGGTCTTGCATACACTTAATAAATCTATATAAAGCAGATGTTGTCTGCTTGTACTGCTGATTTCTGATCAGCGTTTAATGCTTTTTCAACAGGAGCTTCACTGACCAGCTGCGAAAGATCTCCAAAGATGCTGGGATGCCCATTCAAGGCCAGCCATGTTTCTGTAAATACGCCCAAGGAGCCGACAGCGTGGAGCCCATGTTCAAACACCTCAAGATGTCTTACGTAGGTCTGCAGCTGATCGTGGTCATCCTGCCCGGCAAAACACCGGTCTATGGTAAGAAAGTGACAAGTGACAATTTAGTATTTTAGTGAAATTGCGCAGTGCCCGTTCAGAACAGACACATATAGACAGACGGAGATTCCTTGCTTTATAATTAAGTGAGGAAAAAGCTTTTAGATAATCTTTGTGGTATTGAACATGGTTATCTCCGTATTTGTCTCCAGCTGAGGTGAAGCGGGTGGGCGACACCCTCCTTGGCATGGCCACCCAGTGTGTGCAGGTGAAGAACGTAGTGAAGACGTCCCCTCAGACCCTCTCCAACCTGTGCCTCAAGATCAACGCCAAGCTGGGAGGCATCAACAACGTTCTGGTGCCTCATCAGAGGTCAGCGCGGATTTTAGTCATTTCTTTGTTTCAGTCCAGATGGGAGTCTGGAATGCTTCTTGGCTTTGAATGATGTAGACGGGTCGGATGCTTTCTGAATGAGGATAGTTCTGGTAAATCGTGTGGTGAAGAGCAATCCAAGTTGTAACAATAATCTGCATCATTTTCATATACGTTTTTGTCTGGTGCTTAGATTCTGACACTCTTTTCTCTTCGTATATTCATATTTCGATCTTTTTTTTCTCACATAAATCTTCCAATATTCAACTTGTAAACCGAGAACAGCACTAAGAACTAGTGTGCACAGGCCTGTAATGCAAAGTCTCTTCTTTTCTCTCTTTTGTAAGATGAGGCGAGATTAAAAACCTTTATTTATCTCGAGGGAAATTGTTTTGCAGCAGCTGCAATAAAAAGTGGGCAGAGATGAAATATAGAAGTCCAAGATAACGATCATTTGTGTGTGCTGTTCTCGGTTCAGGCCCTCTGTGTTCCAGCAGCCCGTCATCTTCCTGGGTGCGGACGTCACACATCCTCCAGCAGGTGACGGGAAGAAGCCATCCATCGCGGCGGTGGTGGGCAGCATGGACGGCCACCCCAGCCGATACTGCGCCACGGTGCGAGTCCAGACGTCTAGGCAGGACATCTCCCAGGTTACCACAGTAAGTTTCCATCGCGACTCCTTTTTTTAAAAATGCATCACTTTGGCACGATCCAGTCTTTGTTGTTCACCTTCGATCTGAAGTTTACTCTTAAGTTTTTTTTTTTTTTTTTTTTTTTTAGCAGTGCCCTCCTCCTCCAACCAATCAGGAGCAACTCTTCAGCCAGGAGGTCATCCAAGATTTGACCAATATGGTGCGAGAGCTGCTCATCCAGTTCTACAAGTCCACTCGCTTCAAGCCCACTCGAATCATCTATTATCGGGGCGGTGTGTCTGAGGGACAAATGAAACAGGTGAGAGCTTTGCGGTACTTGAGTGATCTACTAGGCAGGAATGTCAGCTGTGATTAATTTTGAGAGGAGGCTGTCAAAACCTGCATGTATTGTGGATTTGCACCTTATTGTTATCTCAGACTTTTATATGGCACACTTTATATTTTCACACACATCACTTTGTATTACAACTGTTGCACAGCAGTTTCCCTCAGCATGAATACAGTTTTATCTTAAAGATGACGCGCTGCTTCAGTCCAAAGATGGTGACGGGCCCACAAAACGAGTGCCACAGGAAAATGATCTGCAATGCAATAGTGGTATATCAAGGCAACATGTTGCATAGGATACCTTTTCAAGTGTGTGCATGTCTTTTGTTTGTATTTTCAGGTGGCGTGGCCGGAGCTGATAGCCATCAGGAAGGCCTGTATCAGTCTGGAGGAGGATTACCGGCCGGGCATTACCTACATTGTGGTTCAGAAACGTCACCACACTCGTCTCTTCTGCTCTGACAAAGCCGAGAGGGTCAGTAGGAGTTCACCCTTCTAAGATGTGTGGTATTTAATCGCCTTCTATTGTACAACGCCGTGTTGTGCGAGTCTTTACTATAATCCTAACTGATCATCCACTGCAGGTGGGGAAGAGCGGTAACGTCCCAGCAGGCACCACGGTGGACAGCACCATCACACACCCGTCCGAGTTCGACTTCTACCTGTGCAGCCATGCTGGGATTCAGGTGAGGGTCGTGAGCATATTACTCTGTCGCCAAGTAAGTAAAGTGCACTTCATGTGAAATTGTCAGAACAGTATTGACATGTTGTGTCCCTGCGTCCTCCCTCAGGGAACCAGTCGTCCGTCCCACTACCACGTCCTGTGGGACGACAACTGTTTCACTGCCGATGAGCTGCAGCTCCTCACCTACCAGCTGTGCCACACCTACGTCCGCTGCACGCGCTCCGTCTCCATCCCAGCACCGGCCTACTACGCCAGGCTAGTGGCTTTCCGAGCCCGCTACCACCTGGTGGACAAAGACCATGACAGGTGAGGCCGCCCTGGATATCTGTGGCTCCAGTCCAAGGAAGAGAATTCATTGGGATAGTGTTTTTATATATATCTTATAGTTTGGATGAGATTTATTGAGCGTCCTGTCTATTATTGTTGTCTCTGCAAAGCACTTTATAACATTTGTTTGAGGACAGAGACTGGACCTATTACCTACCAGAACACCTCTCCTGGTTCCTGACGGTCAAACTAAGCTCTGCCTCTCTCTGTCTTGCAGTGCTGAAGGAAGCCACGTGTCGGGCCAGAGTAACGGCCGGGACCCCCTGGCGTTGGCCAAGGCAGTTCAGATCCACTATGATACCCAGCACACCATGTACTTCGCCTGAGCTAGCGAGCATGTCAGCCAGTCCACCCGCGGATTCCCTTTCTTCTTCTTCTGTCTTTTTAATCTCTTATTTGCCAGTCTCTCTCTTCTTGCCCCACATGTCTCTCTTTGTGGTCTTGTCTCTTTCTCTTCACACTCACTCTACATTTTCTGAATCTGCACCAAAGCGGCTCTCGGACAGGGGGGGGGAGGGGGGGTGGGGGGGAGGACACCTGCTGTGTCTCAATATGTCCAGCAGGTTGTTTTTTTTTATTTCAAGGAACAATCACCAACCAGCGTTCCGAATCGAGCCGCCTCTCAAACCAGCAATCCAGCACTGCAAACCTCGAGGGGTTTCCGATGCACAAAAGGAGAAAAAAAACAAAACCATACACACACGTATACTACAAGTTGAGCCATTATTTTTGAGTTTGTTTTTTCTATGTGAATGTCTGCACTCTTGTGTTTGTAAGATACACTGAGCAAGGGAGTGGACCGGCACAATGTGTGTCGGTCAGCGCAGCTCTTTAGCTCTCCCAGCTAAGCAGGACTCTTATCTACTTTTACCTCAAAGCCCCTTTGGGCAAACTCTGTCACAAAGTCTTGGGTTTATTGGGTGGTCGGGAGGGAACTCTACATGAAAAGAGACGGAGGGGAGTCGACCTTTTGAGAATGATATATATATTTTTGTTTTCCTTTTTATGAGCGTGTGTTTGAACCTTTTTCTCCTTTTACGGTCTTTAACAAGCGAGGTGACCTGGGTGTCCATGCCCATTACTGTTTTCCTCCCATCTTAGCGAAGAAGACGCGAGTCTGTACGTGTGCGTGCGCATCTCTGTATATACATGTACTGCTGTATGAGTGTGTTTGTGTGTGTGTGTGTGTGTGTATGTTTCATGGCAGGCCACTGAATTGTAAAGGGAAATCAAGGAGATAACTGCTGTAAATGCCTCAGATTTGTTGTTTTTATATTCACACATACAGTACATATAAGCATATATTTACATCTATAGAGCAACTTTGAGACATATGACTTAAACAGGCCTCCTGGAGGCTGCTGTGGGTATTTGTAGCAGCCCTGGGTCACTTGTTGATTGGAATGCTTTGAGTTACATTTTTCTTTTTCTAACGGTTGGGGATTCGCACATTAGGGAGCCGGTTGCTCCTTTTGTGCCACAAAGTGTCATTGGATCCCAGAAAAAGGCAACTAAATCCATTTCAAGCAGCAAGTGAAGTCAGGTCTGACTGTGTAGCAGTGGTAACCGTGGTCTGGCCCGAGGCTGGCTCAGCTTCGGGACCTGTTGAATGGCTGAAGGCATTAAACACAGAGTATGGTCTTTATCAGCCTTGCTGTCTGTGTCAAAAGCAGGATCTTATTTTTCTTTGGACCTGATTATCTGAAAGACTTTATGATGACACTGCTGGACGTTGCGTTTCATTTTCTCTTTTTGTTTGTTCTAGATGTAGTATCAAGGGCCGGAAACCAACGTAGTTTTTTTTGAGGTCTCCTTTGCTAATATTGGCCAATTCATTGCACTGACCCGGGACGCTAGGCAAGCAACAGAGGGCACTCTCAATCTCTCTTAACTTTATGCATTTATACATACGAATCAACAAAGCAGATTTGTAAAAGTTTAATATAAGATGTTTTGTGGTTATCTTAAAAACAAACAAAAAAACCCCAGTTGTTTAGAATTAGTTGTTTACCATGGATGTTGTTGTTATCGTTGTTGTCAATGTTGTTACTATCGTGATGAAATTTTATGGTCGGCAGCGAAGCCAGTGATGTATAGTTACTAGTGCGACTTCAGGAATAGACATCAGTTGTTGAGCTGCAGGTTAGGGCGTAGAGCTTTGGGTTTGGACATTCTTTTGTAGCATTCTGGCTAACGGTGAGAAGAAGTAGGCCCCCCGAGGGTGGATGAATCCATGCTTCCTCTGTTGGTTCTGATGTGCGAGTGAAACGCAGCGGCAGATTTGAGTTATTGTGTAGCACTCGGACTGGTAAATCAGGTCTGCCGCTGTGTACATCTCTCAGCTGGTATCGGTTGGTTTTGATCGGATAGATGGAGACAATCAGGGATTGTCATCAGAATGAACCTAGATTAAGGGATTTGTTTATAAAAAAAAAAAAAACGGTTTGCGATAGGCAATGAGTTGAATTTTTAGATTTTTTAAAAATGGTTTCTATTACTCTGTGTATTTGAAGTATACCCACCTTAAAGTCTCTGCTATTTGACGGTGTTTGTCTCATATTTTTATGCATTTTGAACACTGGATTAAATGGATTGACAATAAGCATAAGCACTGCCCATGGACCCCCCCCCCCCCCCCTCCCCCTCCCCTGTGCAAACTGTCACCATGGAGGCCGTGGCTCGCTGTGGTGACGGCTGCACACGTGGCGCCCCCTTCAGTCGCGATCGGGTGAAGCGTTTTGGAGAACCGGTCGACGTGCACGCCTCATCAGGAGGGGACCGCTCAGTGAAAACCCTTTTGTAATAAACCACCCGTAAAGCAGCAGGTTTACTATGAATGAGTTTGAGCACCTGCCTGTTGAAGGCGTGGGCGTTGGCAGCGGACAGGAGCAGAGAAGCAGGGTGGAGGGGGTGGGGGAGGGGGAGGCGGGGTGGTATCGTCCAGGCATTGCATGCAATAAATTCTAGTCTCTGTTGAAAGGGGGGAGGGAGGGGGGGGGATGGGTCAGTTTTTAAAACGTGCACTAGTTTCACCAAGCCACGTGGGCTGTGATTGAACATTCATGTGGCATCTTAGACGGGGAATGATTTGTCCTTAAACTCGTCGTCCGACAGATGAGCACTCCCTTTGTTTGTAACATGACATTGCAAAGCAATATTTACCCAGTTGTCATTTTTCAAATGTGGAAAAACAAAGCTATAATTCTACTCATTGTGGTTGTTGGTCTCTCACTATTGTGTATCTGTACTTTAATTTGTTTATTTTGTTTTATTTTGTTTTGCTTGTATCAATCAGTGGGAATGTGCATTGTGGAATAGTTACGTAGGCTTTAGACCATTTTCTTTAAAGTAACATTTAGACTTTGCTCGCCTGCATGCCAGAGTTTTGTCCTTTTTAACAGAAACGTTTTTGGAAATCATATTTATTATGAGAAAGGAAAAAGTAAATGCTTTTTGGGGGGGGGTGGGGGGGTTAAATGTTTATCAATTTAGTGGGACTGTTTTAGGCTAGCAATATTTGTCAAGTCTCTCTTAAGATGCTTTTTAAAGATTCCTACACAAATGTCAGTGATTTGGGAGGTACAAGCTCTTCTCTGAGAGGGGGGGCGGCTCTTTGCGTCGCGTCCATATTCAAACGAGGTACTTTCTTCAAACGTGGACCCGTTAAAGACCCGACCCCTCTCCTCTTTGCCAGGTTACTGTAGCGAGTATCTATTTAGTCTCCTCGTTCCTGGTTTGTACCTGTGGCCAGGCCTCTTGTGGGGGGGGGGGGGGGGGGGGGGGGGGGGGGGGGGGGGGTCAACTCTGCTGGCCCCTCACAAATGCACTTCCTCTTTGTGGAGGGGTCCCCATGGCATCAAGGGAGCAGGATTACCTCTTTTTAACCTTTTTAAAAACGATCCATAATTCTTTCTGTGCCCCGATAGAGAGCATGAATTATTTTAAAATTCCTCTCACTTTGATATATTGTTATATCTTAATGGATTTGTAATTTGACATTGTGTATTGTGTATGTTCATTTTTCTTTTCCCTCTTTGGTTCCTTTTTTTTGGGGGGGGGGGCGTTGTTATAGCTCTGCTCTGTTCATTTTGTTTGTTTTTCTGCTAGCGGTCTCTGAAGCTGCGTGTGAGTGTCTGACAGCAATAGAATCATAGAATTGGAACATTCCAATTCCGTGAATGGAACGCTCCGATTCTGTGAATGAACGGAACCCTTTCTGACCGGTTGTGAGAGGGCGGGGCATGTACTTGCTCCGCCCCCCCTAACAGAGCCATTCACGAGCTGTTATTGCTATTTTGTGACATGTTCAAATACTTTTTTTTTTTTTTTCTTTTTTTAGCCTGCAGGGAATTCTTGTGTTAATGTGCAAAGTAATAAATTGGTATTTTATGCCTATAAACGTAGCCGTTGTGTTCTCGTCATTGATAGGACTCCTACAGTGTGTCCTGATTGGCCGTTTAACACCACGGTCGGAGTGTGCACGTGTCTTGTCACTAGATGGCATTCTTCACCAGGGGGACATGCATGAGATCACACGAGTACTGAGAACAGTAAAACATTAATGATCTATCCTCTTTCTCGCCTTGACGGTCATCTTAGAGCAGCTGATGCATGAAGATATCTAACTCTTTACACACCTGTGTTCTGTCCACAGTGACCAGCGTGGAGAAGGATGAGTTGTTAACCTGCTCTTTAAAGAGCAGGTTAACAACTCATCCTTCTCTTTACACTGAGTTAGGGTATTAATAATACATATTAGTGCTTTATCAATCTGTAACCGAAGTCCACTGCATTTACAAAGCATTCAAATGATCCCCTTACATTTTCACTATATCATACTTTTCTTGTTGCCTTTATTACATAAGGGGGGACAACATGCAGCAAAGAGCTATATAGTTGTAAGTAAGATGTCATTAAACCTAACGTCATTTCCCACGTGGTGCTGATGTATTCTCATGAATGTAAGGCTATCGATAGCCATCGTTGGTATGTGTCACCTTCCTCTGCTTCCCTTTTTGTGAATCATCCCCTCCGCTCTCCCGTTTCCTGTTGTCCTGGCCGGTTGTCATGGCCACCGTTGCCAAGGAGAGCGGAGGCTACAGAAGAAAGGAAACCCGAACCTCGGATCTTGATGCCGTGATATTTAATTCATCGGCACACCGAGGGTTCAGCGTAATGCAGGTGGAGCGAGAGCGCTCTCGGGTAGAAGGGACATTTCACAATACGGAGACTGAAGAGGGGCTGTCAGATCCTTCTGTTACAGCCGGGCTCTGTTTTCTCTTTCCTCCTCGAGCTGTTATGCAATAACCAAAATAAATAAACATAGACCAGCCAGTTGATGTTTCAGCCACAATTCTGTGATATTTAATTGAAATTACACTAAACAAATCGGATAAAACAACAAAGTCAAGTGTCAGAATTCAGGGTTTTATTTTCTTTGTCCAGATGACACAATCATACAATACTGTTTTGTTTTTTAAACTTGTGGCTTTTCAGCATTTCAACCAGTCGTTGGAGACTAAACAAAAAAAACCAACGTCCCCTTTTGTGAAGCAGTTTGTCCCTTTCATTGCAGACAGAAAGGGGGTAAGTGAAAGGTCATTTTTGTGAAAGCTCCTTTAAAACACATGCCAGTTTGTGTGGTCAAAGCAATACAAAGTGTCTAATCCTCATTGTAGAGAACCCCCCCCCCCCCCATGTTGTCTTTGTGTTAACTGATCCACCTACAAACAGCACTCTATCCTCGGCCATCCCTCCCTCCCTCCTTTTGTTATCTCACCCTCTTTTACCCCCTCCCTCCCTCCCTCCCCGCAACGTTTTCTTTTTCTTTCCTGGGGTTCATTGTTGCTCTCGCAGTTTTGACTGTAGGGACAGCGGTGCTGAAGATGGGAGGCGGTGAACAGATGCTCTACTCACCCACAAGTCTCGCTATACGGCCCTGATTTGTTATCTGTGCCCTTGTCTGGAACCAGGACTAACCCATTTGGGCTTGCGTTGCTACCGGAGGAAGCGGTTGGGGGGGGGGGGCAGGGTGAAGCCGAGCAGCAGCTGAAGTGGCCTCGTCGAGGCTTAGACCTCAGCGCCGTTCATCGACAACAAGGAGATACTTCAGCTGGCAGCAGCAGTGTCTGATGACCAGGTCTGCTGGCTGTTTTCCTCTGGAAACCTGTGCTTTCTTTTTGAATTAGAGACGGATTTAAAAACCAGTCTCCTGCGAAAAAAACCTGGAATAACCTCTTTTGATTGACTCTTAAACAGCCGATTGTTCATCTCAACGATACGATTGTGTCGTTCATTCCTTGAGGACCAAACATTTGATCTGTCGACGAGGTACACATTTTTGTTCCGTGTGATCTCCCTTTTTTTTTTTTTAACCTTGCTGTGACAGGATACACTCGGAGCTGCATCGGTGGCCTTGAACCCAAGTATCGGGTTATATCAGGCTGATCCATCTCGGTAAGGCTACACCATACCAGGAGTGTGACACTGAAGCACACTGCAGCTCAACAATTGGCCCTCTAGATTTGAACCAGAGCTGAAGGCAAAGAAACTTCCACTGAGGGGAAAAAAAAAAAAGAAAAACTGTCTGGCATCCATTTCATCCACAAGGCCGATCGATCCCGCTACCCCCGGCTGCCACAGGTGGCTGCACAGCTATCGCCTACTCAATAATGCATTGACTCAAAACGAGGGATGAAAAGGAGGAGAGTGCGCCTGTGATCCTTTTTGGGAAAAAAAAAAGTGCACGACTGGAGAGAGAAAGCGAGTGATTATTTCTGAGTAACAGTGATTTGAAGCCACGTGGGAATTAAAAACAAGTGAGCAGATGTTGAAGAGGAAAAGGAAAAGGGAAGAGAATGGCTGCTGACAAAGTGGCTTTGGGGCAAAGGCCGTAGGAAGCGTGTCCAAGCCGGACAGGAAGGGGACAAGGAAACCAAAGGAGTAGACTTTGAATACCACAAAGAAGGATAACTAACGAAATAAGAGACGACTGTAGTGGACAAAGACCTGTGATTCCTCAGAGATTGGTCTAAAAAAAAAATTAAATAAAAACATTTCTATAGATTTGTCATCATGGTGAACACCGGCATGCAGCTGATCAGCTTCACCTGCGCGGTGACCGGCTGGATCATGGCCATCGCCGTCACGGCGCTGCCTCAGTGGAAGGTGTCGGCCTTCATCGGCAGCAACATCCTGACCTCTGAGATCAAGTGGGAGGGCATCTGGATGAACTGCATCTACCAGACCACCGGCCACATGCAGTGCAAGACGTACGACTCCATGCTGGCCTTGCCCCCGGACATCCAGGCGGCCCGCGCCCTCATGTGCCTGGCCGTCTTCATGGGCTGGCTCTCCTGCACCGTGTCCTGCTGCGGCATGAAGTGCACCACCTGCGCCGGCGACGACCGCCGCGCCAAGGCGGGCATCGCGCTCTCCGGCGGGGTCCTCTTCATCCTCACCGGCCTGTGCGTGCTGATTCCCATCTCCTGGACCGCCAACACCGTCATCCAGGACTTCTACAACCCCAACGTGCCGCTGATGCACAAGAGGGAGCTGGGTCAGGCCATCTATCTGGGCTGGGCGTCCGCCGTCATCCTCATGATCAGCGGAGCGGTGCTGAGCAGCACCTGCCCCCTCATGGAGAGGAGCGGCAGGTACCGCCGCGGCTACATCGGCCGGAGCTTCGCCAACTCGCCCGCCTCGGCACCGGATCCCCCGAAACCCATCACGTCTAATAGTGTACCGTTAAAGGAGTACGTATAGGAAGAGGAGGAAGGAACACCAGCAAGGTGGCGGGAGAACCAGTTAAAGGGTTGATGCTGTTAAAAACTCTTCTTTCCCTGAATGTACTCAAGTTTTAAGTCTGTGAATTTTACGCTTTAAAATGAAATCTATATATTTATTAATATATCCATCCTGTATTTTGTATATCTCTTTGTAATGTTAAAACGTGTCTTTGGTACTTTGACGTTTGTTCGCTGCGCTGTGATTAACAGCAGTGCCTGAAGAAAGCCCGTCGCCTGGATCGTCAAATCAAGTTTGACCGCCGCGATGGCGTTAATGATGGCCTGTGTTGTGAAGATTGCGGTGAGTTGCTCAGCAGCTGTTCTCTGACAAACGTCGTTACCCCTCCGTTTGTCACACAAAGCCTTGACTTGATTGTGCCTGCATCGAACGTGTGAAATAAAACCAGTTTGTTACAGAGTGCTTCACTCACTATGTTGTCTTTGTCCCTTTGTTGTTCTGGTTGTGTCTCTAAAGTACATTTGGTTTGGGCCATGAAATGACGCCACAGGGTCATTTTTAAAATGTAATTTCCTCATATCCTTATAAAGTCTGGTACATGCACACGCCTCCCCATCCAAGGCCGCGGATGGGGACATTTATTTGCCGAAATAAAAAAATCCGGTCATGTCCATGTGCATGTTTGCTCTTCTCTTCCAGCCCCGTCGTATCAAATCAAGGCCGATTCAGAAGCTCAGAGTTCCACCTGTGTCGCTTTTCCTCTCTTCATTGGGACTCGGTAAAGAAGGACACTTTGCAAAGTGTATCTGAAAGAAGACGGAGAAGCAATTAGTTCACCTACAAATCTTTTTGCCCCCTCCCTTCCCCGGCTAACACTGACAGCTAATGAAGCAACAGCCATTATAGATTTGGCAGAGCGTTGGCCTCTGGTCAGCTTGTATTAAAACACGAGTTATATAAACTGACAGACTAAATTAAAATGCTAGAAGGTAATCTATCAAACAGACGTTTCTGGCATTTCTGCTTTAGGATTCTAAAGAAACACAAAAAAAAAGGATACTGCTGCTCCAGAAAACATGACTTTTCATAGTTTGTCTTTTTATCCATGACAATACACAAATCTACCAAAAACCTTTTCAATCCTTGATAGAGGCCAGACTATTTTAAACTCCATCTACCTGTGATGTGGTCCTCTGCACCGGGACACTCCAAGGATTTCCATCTTTTGGGAGCAGATTCTAAAAGGGATAGATCATCTGCCCTCAGAGTCAGCAGCAGAGTCTTCCTCCTCAGAAATCTGAGCACATGAATTTAGGTAAAAATATATATATTTTTTAAAAAGACCCCAATGCAAACAGGAACAGAAAGGATACTGCTGCCGATAGTGACGCTCGGCATCCTGCAGCCACTCCAGCATGTCGGACACTGACGGGGTGGTGGCCGAGCGCTCGGTTACGGCGAGCAGGTCCAGACTGTCTGTGTTCTGCTCGTAAAGCTGGAAGACTGCAGAGACCTGGTTACTGATGAAATCCCTCACGGACTGAAGAGAAGACCTGAGGGAAAGAGATAGGATGGATGTCATGGGTCAAAATCCAAAATGTAGTTGATTGTCTTTTTCTGGGGCAGGATATAACGAAGTAGCTATGAATAGTCTCGTCAGTCATCTGCACCGCACCTCTACGTAAAAGACGGTGTATATTGTATGATGCTGATGACTGCAATGTCGCCGTCATTCTACTGGGTGATGGCACTTATAAACGGTATATCGCTCATGTTTTACTCAGCTTCCCACTGCCGGAATGCTAATTCTTACTGCTGCATGATATTTGAGTGATTCCCTGTTAAACTGGTAGATACCACGTTGAACTGAGGATGTGTCAATGGTCTCATGTTCTGTCGTCACATGCCAGCCCAAAGTGATACCTGCTAGTAAAACAAGCGTGCCATACTATTTGTGAGTGACATAACCCAGCAAAAATAGTAGCAGCATACCAATGATCAACCGTGACATCACCAACTAAGACAGACTAGCATGCCATCAGCCAGTTTGGATCTCGGGGCCACATGGAATAGGGGGTCGGTATAGAGCCCCATAGCTCACATCTACCCAGAGCCCCTCTAGCATGTAGAGCTGGCCCTGCATGCCTGCTGTTAAAACAAGTGATTATTAAGCAACCACAGTCTGCTAGATGCCAAAAATAAATGTGTAGATCTGTGTGCATCATCACTGCAGTCTTGCAGGCTTCATTTGAGTTGCACTATTTACTTACGTCTTCTCATTGAGTTTGCCCAGCACCGTATCCGTGGCTTGAGAGAGTTTAAAACGCAGCCGTTCCTCCAGGTCAGGGAAGTCCCGGAGCGGCGTGTTGGAGATTTGGACGTTGGAAAGCGCTCGCGACTGCTCCGCCAAGTTCCCGAGAGACCCCATCAGAGGAATGCAATCGGCCAACACACTCTTCCATACTTGCTGGTTGCTTTCGAGAGCCTGGAAGCTTTTCCTCAGCGCTTGATGAAGTGACGTTAGCGCAGGTTTGGACATTTCAGGTGTTTTCATTTGACCACAAAATCAAAGCCGCGCGTGCCCAATACACGGATCTTAGTATTTCAATTATTTTAGTTTTTTGATCAACAGGCTACTTTCCCACGTTCAACCATTTAAAAGTGAGGTAATATTAGCCGCTAATAACACCTCTCTCTACCATGCTGCGTTGCCTGAACCCACTTCCGTCCTCCTGATGTCAACACTGACGTTTGGCGCTACTATTGGTCGAGAACCATTTTTCGCGACGTGAAGCAAACGCGAGTTGTAATTGGCTGACTTTAGGTCCGGCCCCTCCCCGCGCCGACATTTGAAAACGGCTTTGTGAAGAAAAGAAGGGTGTCCGACGAAGAAAAACACATTTACAGGTAACTGTTAATAAAATATGTATCACCAACTCATTATTAGAGTTATTAAATGTGTGCGTGTGAGGGAAACTGACAATAAAGCAAGTCAGTCAAACTGCGAGCTAGCGTTAGCAGAACAAGTGTCGTTAGCTTTAACCGTTAAATGTTAGCGTGCTAACGTTAATTAGCTCAACTACCAGCCAGCCGCATGTCGGTACAGTTAACTTGGTTACATTATAAAGCGTCACTTTGTATCCTATTGATATTGCTGTCTCGTGTTGTTAAACGTGGGTAAATGTACTTCGTTTCCGCTGTCTGTCCGTGTAGACATGGCTCCCAGGAAAAGGACGACCAAACAACGGAAGATCAACCCCAAAACGGCCAAGCTGGAGGCTTTTCTGGATGATTTCGACATTGAAGGTGAATATATTTCTCTTGTTTTTTTTCCCCCCACTGCAGTTTCTTCAGCATACATGGCGCTCTGTAAAGCAGTGCTCTGTGAAATGTCCTAAATACATAGCATTTTACTTAATTAGAAATTGACCACCAATCTAAGGCAGGCCCGCTGTATGTTGCTGGGTATAAGCTCCTCAGGACCATATACCAGTGGTGTTGCTATGCAGAATGAGCCCTTTCATTCATGCTATATCATTACAGAGCGTGACAAATCTTAGAGGGCGACACAGATATAGACACCGGATGAATATTGTATGATATACATACACATCCATTATTAAAGAATTGTGACCAAGATGTGTACAGTTAATATAACCAACAAAGCAGTACTCTCTGGTTGGTGAACTGTAATGGCAGTAGTGTGTCCTCTGACCTCGCTGTACTGCTAACTCAATATACATACTAATACTGATGTAGGTTCAGGTTGTCTGTAGCAGACTGAAATCGTCCCATAGTATCCATCGGGTTTATATATCGTATTATCATTACTGATGCATCGTCATGTGAGCCGGTTTGAACTACGACTGGGTGGTGTAATCTAAAACTTCTTGCTGTGTTTTCACAGTGAAGACCAGAGTTGGACAAATTAAAGAGAAGATCAACCAGCTGCTGAAAGATGTGGACAACAGCTACAACATGGCAATAATTAAGCTCCCCAAGGCTGTCAGACAAATGACCTGGTTGGAGCATTTCAGTGAGTTGACACAATGACACCGGGTGTTATTTATATCGTGTAAAATGAGAAACCGTTGCTTATATATCCGTTTAAACATAATTGAATGAAAAACATTTGCCCCGTCTCTTTGTAGGGACTGAGAAACCAACGTCCCCAGAATTGGACAATATAAAGGTGAGTTGATTGTCTTTCTCATGATCTTATATCGTGTATAATGATTCACAATGTGTCACGAGTTTCATAATCTATAGAGGCCTGTGCTGTACTAAACATCCGTTCTGTTCTTGATTCACGTCTATTCGTCAACAGAGAGAAGAGGAAGCTGCTATTGTTGAAAGCGTTGTGGCCGAGGACCACGCAGTCCTTATGAAATCAGTCAAGAAAAGTATGTTAAATCTGCCTTTTTAGTTTTCTTTTTAAGGCGGGACACTCCAGGCAAACGGTGTTTCATGCACTGGTCAATGTTTGAGAGTTTGCTTCCGTAACATCTGTCACACTAGTGGAAAGAAAACATCCCAAATACACCTTTAAGTGTTTATCTCCACTTCAGCAGCACTTGCATACACCAAACTTTCATTCCAATCTATAATCTTTTTACAGAGGAGTCTGTTCATATATTATTCATAGCCAGATTTATAGAACATTTCATTCCAAAATAATGTTTTTTTTATGGCTGTTGAGAGATATCCAAAATTCCATCAGTAGAAACCTTTGACTCTAATGCATCAACAAAATGTACAGAATAATTTTGCGCCTGGCTTTATCCAATGTTCCAGTTTCTGTTCTGGAAATGTATGCAAATCAGCACATATTTAATAACACAATGCCTAGTTTGCATATTGAACCGGGGAGGTTTCATGGGGGTATCTATTAGTGCATTTTCTTTCTCCTAATCCCCCGGGGTGTCGCCCGGAAGTCTTTTTTTAAATGAAACCTGTCTATCAACAATGTATTGATGCTACTTTGGACCGATGTAGACTGAACAAATTCTTTCACTCCAGTCAAGAATTTAAGGTTTGGAAAATGATCTCATCCTGTTTATTTTGTCTCCAACTCACAGCATCAAAGAAAAAAGGTGTCACCAAATCCAGGTCAGGGGATGAAAACACCCCGAGCACAACACGGAAGGTAATGGCTGTTTGTTTTTTCTTTCTCTCCATTCAAACATGCATATGAGGAAGAACGCACAGCGGAGTGTGTGAGAGCATCACTGATCATAAATATCAGAGTGGGCTGCCACTTTATGTGTAACTGCTTGTTCCTGATTCAGGGGAAAGCAACAAGGAAACCTCCAACCACATCAAAAAGAGCAAAGGCGCTGTCGGTCGCCATGCAGAACACCTCGATCAGACGGTGAGACTTCTCTTTCGTTATCTCTTCACCCCTTCTTTCACGTTCAGCGTCTGCGATGATGTCGGACCAACGCGTCTGTCTGGTTTCAGATCAAGCAGGAAGGCATTGGTCACTCCTGCCAGGAGCATGCTGAACTCTTCTTTGATGATGGGCCCTACCCCCCTCATCACCCCGCGCTTCGACCCACGGTGAGCAGGCATTCCGCTTCCAGCTGCCGGTTGTTATATTGAAACTTCTTTCTCCTTGTTACTGCAACAAAGGATGATTCAGTCCCTGTGAGTTAATGCAGCTCATATCAGTTTGTTATTTGCACCAATGTAATTCTGGTCTGATAGTTGAGGTTAGACGTCTCCGTCCAAATGATGTGATGAATAACAACCAGAGAGCAGTATGGGAAACTGTCTCCTAAATATAAGCAAGTGCATGTTTAAACACCTAAACTATGATATCAAATCTCTGGATGATTTTTAAAGCGCTTTGCTTTTTATGAATCTGATCTGCAAGTGGATTTAGCTTCTTCTTTTTATATGCATTACATTATTTGGGACACTGGAGACTTGCTCTCGCAGCTGTAACAGAGTAACTAGTGCAATTTGAACTCACCTGGATCTTCTTTTTTAAATCGGAGACGTCTCACGCAGCCAGGGCTTAATGGCGCTCACCATTCAAGCTTTGTTTCCTCAGGCTTCCTAAGACCCCCGCTGTGAGGAATCCCCGCCACAAAGAGAGGGTTTACAGCATTTCAGTCAACGGCTCTCCCATCGCAGCAGGAAACGAGGACATCGTCATCAACCTCCCCATCGGCAACGGAGAGGTACGACATCGGTTACCAGTTAGGCTGCTGCTACTGTCAGTACATTACTGACTGCAACACGATACTCTATGACATGATAATACTCTTAAGTACGTGTCCTCTGTGTGTTAGGCCTGTTTTAAACCATTGTGTTATATTTACATGTCTTGTATTATGTTGATCCAGAGCGTCCAGCTTCTGGCCAGTCAGATGGACTCGGTGGACCTGTCTCAGCTGGATGAAACCGCTCTGAGGAGCATTCGGCTGCTGCAGGTAAGTTCATCACTAGTGTGGTATCTCTGTGGCCCTGTTACGCTACACCATTCAGTGTAGCATTAGATGTGAAATATTTGCGCATGCATTTATACTCATTGAGGTTTTTTTTTCCCACTTCTTGACAGAATCGACTCACAACCCTGTGTGGGACAGCAGAGTGACCCGACAGTCTGCTGTCGACTTGTACATTACTTTTAAGAAAAATGTTTATTTCAAAGCTTTGTGTCCTCTGCTGTGGTATGGTGTGCTGTTTTTAACTTGTAGGGGAGATAAACGTGGGTTCACATGTACTGTTTTACTATTTTATTAATCTACTGTTGTAAGAATGTCTAGTTAGTGGCCTTACTTACCTCACCTTTCATTTTTAAATGGGTATTACCTCTTTTTGTAGTCGTAAGCTTCATCCTTTGGGGCTTTTCTGTCCGTCTCCTTTTTATTGCTTTTCCAGTCTTTTATTCTTTCGGCCAGTCAGACGTGTACATTTTGGATTTTATTTGTCCTGCAAGCCCTGTAAGACTGTTAACTCTGCAAATATGGCTTACTGCTCATTCTTTGATTTGTAAGTACACTCTAATCTTACATCTGTATTCATGTCATTCATTTTGTCATTGTTGAATACACAATCCTCCATGTACATAGATCACTCTTTGTCTGCAAGAACTGATAAATGATTTAGCCCACAGCTCTCTGTCTGTGTGTGTGTGTGTGTGTGTGTGTGTTGGGGACTGCAATGTGTTGGTTGATAAGAGCGTGGATGGGTCGCTTGATCCCACATCCATCCACGTAGTGATTTTAAAATGATGCTATAGTGATGTATCTGTAGAATTTACAGCTTTTGGACAAATCTGTCCCCACCAAGCCGTACCTTTGCATGGTGACCAGTAGGTGGCAGCATTTCTCCACAGAAGTTGTACTCGTCTGTGCTTTCTCTCCTGTTGTAACCTGTCCTCAGTATTAAAGCTGTGGACATTAGACCAAAATATTGACGTGAAAGCTGTTTCAATACTTATTTCTCCTGCTGATGATCACTCACAATCTTGGTATTCACTTTCAAGACGCTTTAATGCCTTAATATAGTTTTACTTCAATGTACATCATTATATATTTATAGGAAACCAATAAAACGTTGTTGTGCTGCAGTACACCGCTGATCTTTGTTTAGCTCATGGTGGCTCGCATCTTGATAGAGTGGCTCTGCATTGTTGCTACCAGAGCAGTTATTTTCCTCTACAGCTGAACTTGCTTTTGCTTGTGTAAGAAGTTCCTCTTGTCCTTTTTGCAACTTTGTTTTTCGCAGAGGGACGTGGGGGGGGGGGTCACGTGGCGTGCTGTTGGCAGGAAGTGGCAGCCTGTCCCGCTGCTGGCACAGAAACCTGCACTCTGACCTTCGGGGACATCATAACGCTGCCAATTAAGGGGCTCGTTAAACTTCGTTAGGCCTGATGAGCTCGTTAGGGTTTCCACCTGGGATGATTGTGGGTCAGGCCGGGCCTCACCGAGGGCCCAGACAGACAGGTGTAACTCTTTGCTATTCCCGCTGGATTCTCGTGCTTTATATGCTACCGAGCCACGGCACGGGGAACTCTGTGCCCCCCAGCTGAAGGCCAGGCCCCGGTCCCATCCATCTGTATCCATCTTAAGCACTTCATCATCTGCTGTCTCTCGCCGTGCAAGCTGTGTTGCAGAGGTAAAAAAAAAAAAAAAAAGCCAAGCTCTGCATACCCACAAACGACAGATGTTGTGGTCAGCGGTGCGTGCAGTTCAGCTCCCTCGTTAGCGGAGCACCGAGCCCTCGCGCACCTGCTCTACATATCATAGAATTTTCCTACTTTTGCCTCTGAATGTATTGGATCATTTTCTTTTTTTCCCTCCATTCTCTAGGTGGGTGGAAAATTGCCATTTTGCACGGATGGCTTGGTTTTCAGTAAGCACGCAGGCAGTGGCGCAGTGACAGGTGCGGTATGGATGGGGCGGATTTTGAGGTCACAGAGCAACACTGCTACATAACTCATCCGCAGAGATGTTCAGGATGACGGACTGGAGCCTGAGATAGTGGAAGGGAGACGCACAGTACAGAGGGCCTTCAACACGAGCAACTCTGTATTTCTGTCTATTCTGTGCAGTCCAAAGAAAATTAGATTTAAAGCAGCAATACTCAATGTTTTTGTATTTCTGATGCTACCATCATGGATGGATTACTGAATCTTAAATGTCATGGCACTCCTGCCCTGGCCTACAACTCCAAAATGTCTCTCAAAGAGATCTACTTACTGCAAATAAATGCAAAAGAAACTGCAAATGGGGGGCATAACAACCACAAAGAGTGCTGAAAAATAACTGCAAAGACACACAAAACACCAACAAAAAGGGGCTAAATAAATATAAAGTCTGTGTGTCTTGCTCTTATTTAGTAGTAGCGGTGCTGGGGCCTGTCTGTGCCCAGGAGCCCAATGTCTCATAATCCCCCCCCCCCCCCCCCATGGCTACAATAGCTCCAACTTGGTAGATGAGCTACAGAAGTTTCAACAGACCTCTGGCAAAGCAATGATAAAGCAATGGATGTAGCTGGACACTGTATCTTGCTTCACTTGGTAATGAAGTGCTTCAAATAGGAGACACAAAAAGTTGCCAGTTTAGTTGTATATCTGTCAGTCAGAGGAGCCATCTTGGAATCATGCTTAAACGGGTTTTCCTCTTCCATGAAAATATGTTATTGCGTATATTGAAGAATTCCATAAGAAAGACTTGTTTTGTGTCCGGTTCGCGACCTCTACCTCTACGCTAGCTTCTGACGCAACTTGCGTAGGGCTGAGTTTATTCGCTCACAATAACCTGATTTGCATTTCTTTTCTGCAACATTTCCGAAGTTCGCTTGACAGTTGATCGGAAACACGACTTGCAGAAACGTTTTTTTGTCGGCAATGATATTTCAAAGTTGTGTTTGCAGGTCGTTCCGAGTGGCCAAACAAATACTGCTGTAAAGGCTGCGTTAGCGATTCCGTGAACCATTTCTTTACCTTTCATCCTTTTCGTCCCCTTGTTCCACAATCAGCCCCACCAATCGCTCAGCCCCTAACCCCACCCTTTCACCCGCTAACCGCACCCTCCCTCACATTCTCCCTCATTTTGTATTCCCGAAATCTGTTATCATTAACACACGTGTCTGACACGTATTTCTCAATAAAGCTGTTCACTCCCCAAACTGCTGGAGCCGGTGGTTAATTGAGCCCCCAGACCTGGGGAAGCTGCCAAATTTGCTGCCAAGACGAATGAACCTGGCAGAGGCATGTTCTTCTAGCGAAATTAATTCTCTGGTGCGTCGAGGCCTCCTATAAATCCCATCCGTCAAGTGCCCCGCTAATCAATTTATTCATGTGCCCACACCTCCATCTGCCACTGTCTCTCACTCAATTCGCACCGAGGCAGACAGGGGTCGAGACTCATCTTTCGCTAAAGTCGGTTTGTCAACGCAAACCCCCCCCCCCCCAAAAAATAGATGACGGTGGATGCTTTGTTTTGACTGCTTTGGTGATGGAGAGTTAGGAGGACGCAAGCTGATGGGCAAAGTGAAGTAGCAGACGGGAGGAAGAGTTAAATGGGACTGAACGGCCCCCACATGATGCATTCTGGGCATGTGTTCGTCTGGTGGCCAGCAGGGTCCTGATGGCGTTTTGATGGGCGGCCCCTCTGTCGCTCAGGCACCCCTGACGATGGGCGGGGTGGAGAGGAACATCTGCTGCCAAAAAAAAAAAACGAATCCCGTGGAAATGAAGCCCTGAAACCAACCGGCTACTCCGAGGAAAGGCACGAGGTTAATGCCATTGGCCGATTGCAAGAATACAAATTTTTGCTTGGTGGCAGACGTTCGTCCGCGAGGGACGTGGCTATATTTGTTTGTTTGCACTGGGTGCCAAAAGAAGTTGTAGACATTAAACCTCTTCTGTGATCCAAGAAGAGAGAGGTCATTTCTAGATTTGTGTGATTGTTAGTAATAGGTCGATGCCTTTATTTGCGGTGCGAAAGCTCAGAAAAATGTACGTTGCTTTTTGTTGCGCGCGTAACATTCACGTTGTATGTGAATGTATTCATGTGTGTTCAGGCCTTAAGTGTAACAGATCAACTAAAGTGCCAGTCGGTACTCTACGTACGAAGTGACAACAGTTGAAATTGTGGTCGAAGTGTGAAAGCAGTTAAACTGTCAGTTTTTAGGAGTTTAAAGGCATATTTTCCCAAATCGAATTGGATATTGACGCCGGACATTTGCATTTATTATCTGTCCCTTCTTCTATGCGTACTTTGTTTCTGGCCACGAACAGTCAAGGACACAAACAAACTTCCACTTTGTGAACAGGGCGAACTAAAGCCTGCATGCAGAGGGTTTTAATGTGGAAAAACACTGACGGTTAACTGAGCTTTGTGCTGTCATTCATTCCTATGCTGCACCTGGCCTGGGCAGGTTGAAAACAAGCTTTTCTTATTTGCTTAGACGAATATGAGATGCAAATATTAGGAAGGGCGACCGAGCAGGGATGAAATAAAGTGAATTCTCACCCCATTCATTACCTCCATCAAAGACAGAGAAAAGGAAAGTGACCATAAAATGAGCGGTGGAGCAGTGGCCGGGATTGCCTTTGAGAAATAATTAAAGCCTCTTTGCGATGCTCCCCAGCCTCCAGGAAAAATCCCAGTCTTCTCTACGGTCCACAATTGATGTTTGGTTTACCAGCCCTTCTGTATAAAGCAGACCTTCAATAAACTATATCACCCTATTTGTGAGAGTAATACAGCCCAGTGCGGTCCTCAATTAGGTATAAATGACACAGCAAATTGGAAAATTAGGAGGAGAGGGAGGGATAATTTACTCCAAAACAGGCTAAAACCAATTCATTAGGAGACCAGGAAGGAGACAAAAGGGTCCGTTTCTGTCCTCCAGCAGAAAATCCCACTTTAACTTCAGATGCCTTACCGTTCACCTTGCTACAGGCTGTGTTTGCAGGCTGATCTTATCACTTAGTATGACTCATGTGATAAATGGTGTGCGGGGTTACAGGTTGCACTAATGGGTGATGTGTGAGGAGGAAAGCCAATGGAGCCTCCCTTGTAAATGCTGTATGTTTACCAATCACACAAATCTTAATCATAGTGGAAGAGGATAACATCCCCTGAATAAATATGAGTAGCACACACTGTCTGTAGCGTTTTCAGATAGGCTAGTACATGAATCTATAAAAGACAAAGGAAAAAAGAAAAGAAAGTATCCTATTGCCTTGCTGCAAGGGCGGCTTAGAAGGTGCGCCAAATTAATACATTAGTACAATGTAAAATGTTCACAGGCAGCTAAGAGGTTAAGACCGAGGAAAAGTTATTCAAAGACAAGGTAACCTGTGCATAATAAAAGTATTGAAAGTGAAATCCATCGCCTGTTTGCTTTTCATTCTGTCAGTCGTCATTAGGTCCACCGCTCTGGGATATCATCCATGTTTATTCCACTGGATCGTTTTTTTTTTTGTATATTCATGGTGAGGATGATCTCCTGACATGTCCTCTAGCCCCACTATGAGGTTGACATTTGTGGTTGGAGTGACATATCTTGACAATCATTGGATGAATTACCATGGAAGTTATTCAGAGTCCCCAGAGGATGAATTGTTACTTTGGTGATCCTCTGACTTGCGGTGTAGCGCCACAAGCGGGTTGAAAGTTCTGGATCAGAGTGAAATGTTTTGACAACTTTTGGATGGAGTGCTATGAAATTTGGTACGGACATTCAAGGTCTCCAGAGGATGACTTGAATGAATCTAGCGCCATAATGAGGTCAATATTTTGTCAAAAGAATGTTTTCCAATACTTTGGTCTTTAAGCAAATGCTTGCAAAAGCAGACATTCCCATCAGCCTCAGATGTACTTTGTGTTTATGCTCATATGCAAATGTTGGCATGTTAACATGGTAAACATTGTGCCTGCTAAACTTCAACATGCTTGCGATGTCATTGGGAGCATGTTATCATGCTGATGTAACCATTTACCACATGCAGGGCGGTGCTGCTACCACGGCTGTGAACCTTCTCGTCTTGTTGTCCCTCAGGCACATTGGAAGCTAAATGGACAGCTTCTGCAGAATACAACAGTGCTGTATCTTCAGTCAATAGTCAAGCTATTGTCCCACCTACATGCACCGTAGCTCACTTTTGGAGTTTGAGAGAGACGGTTTGTGTTATTGCCGTTCGGTTATGGCTTTTGCTCGTAATAAAACTTTCATCGGCTCCTCATTTGATGAGATGTGCCATATGCCTATCATATACAACCCATATGTTGTGTGTGTCATCGTATTTTTTTAAACTTCCTGCCGTGAATTGACCCTTTGCTAAGCCCGTCCCCCGCTGCTACCATGGAGCCCACACTGTCACTAACTGCACTCCATGAAGAAATATGATCTGATTTTTGGAAAAACAAAAAAAGCTATGTCAGAGAGAAGCAGACAGAATGGTCTACAATATGCGTTTGAAGGCTACATTTAGGATGTCAAACTGATTGAGCAGTGAAAAGTGGTTGAAAAGATAAAGATAGAAGCTAAAGCTACAGATCTCAGTGTTAAAGTGAACCACCACACCACCTGGAGATCGAGACAGAAGACAATGAAATCCCGGTAACACTGTTCCCGTAAAGCCGGGTCGGTCTTTATTCACTGTTACAATCATTAACAGCATGTTTATTTACTACTACTTCAGTAGCTAGCATACCATAGAGGCGCTAACGCTGATTAATTATATGGTAACGTACTCTGCTAATGTTAGCTCCACAGGAAACGTAATGTTTTTAAAAGTATAGCTCCTTCCATACCCTGTAACGAGTATCACTATTACACAACACAGGACCAACACAGGACCAGCCTGAAAACTAAGTAAACCTGAAACGACTGCAAGATTGTTGTCGGACTCTTGTCGGGAGCTGGCTGATGCTACGCTATGATTGGCCAGTCTGCGTTTGGGGGTGGGACTTAGCGAAGGCTTGAGTGAACATCAAAAAAGAAAAAGATAATAAAGCGCTATTTTAATAAAGATGAACATAATTTGTAATAAAGTATCAGCGCTGTTAGTTCACTCATTTAGATTTTAATTTAGTTTTACTGCCTTTATTATAAAATGGCACAATCTCATCATGTGTTATTTGCCATATTGATTAAATTTATTTAAATGCATTTGGTTGAATAACATTGTGGCCCTACTTCTGAAACCAAACTTACACTCTTGTGCACGCATGTGTGTTTAAAGGTGTATTTGTAAGTTAGTGTGTGTAGAGGAAACATTGTATTAGGTGTGTCGGTCCCTGCTCGCTGAATGCAGACGCTGTGTGGCGCTGTGTACTTGTGATTCTGGGCACAAAGCAATGCAGATGTGAAGTTAGAGGTGATTCCATTGGTGCTGTGAGTCACTGATTACACACACACACACACACACACACACACATTAGCTTATTGGATCATTTGAGAAACACCTGTCTCTCTTGGATTCACGGCAGCAGACCAACATGATAAAATAAGTTTGGGGATCAATTTGTCTTCATTTCCAGCCTCTCTTTTTATTAGATGCAGTGGTGAGTGATATGATTAGGGGGATCCGCTTCAGAAGCCGCTGCACAATGGGCCCTCGTCTTCCCTGTTTTGCGTAATGCACACACACATCTCAGCTCAGGAAGCAAGTCTATTTTTACAGAAGAAAATAGGATGTAATTCTGGTAATTAATATTACTCTCTATCATTTAAATGTGAAATGAATCATTTTTATTAATTATCTTTGCTTTTGAACAAATGCCATGCACCACATAAGCCAGCGTCTAATTCCATGTAATTGTAATAGCAGACAGGGGAACACCAGAGCCTTTCCATTAACCGGTCACACCGCAGAGAAAGAGACACACAGAATGAAGCCAAAGACGGAGGAATGGCTGACGGCACTCCTGCTGCTGAAGGACTGCATCGGGCAACTTTGAAAACTCCATAACTGTAGCGTCCTTTTGAAGGCAGTTTTTTTCGGATCATCCTTCAATAAAGAAATCTCTTCCCATGAAAGAAGGAGATGTTTGACTTTTTTTTTTTACTTTGGGAGTTTTCAGCCGAACATGGTGCACTTATTGATTCAGAGAGAGAGAGAGAGCAGGAGACAGGATTTCAATGCACAACAACTCTCTGCACACTTTGAAGGGTCGTTACAAGATATCCCAAAAACTGGCTAAATAGGAGCTGCATCAATTGATTTTTTTCCCCCAGACATTTAGCATGCTAAATATCTGGACCTTCTCAGCCAATGAGAACACGAGACACAGGTTGTGGGGAAAGCTGGTGGAGGGGTCGCCTGTGACAATAGGAGCCTTACTGTATGTGTTGCATTTGCACCAGGGGCCATAGTTGTTTGCTGCACCGAGGGTGTTGGACACGCATGAATAAACACATAATAACACAGTGACTGATCTGTATAGGGGCAATAGTGAAGACAACATCAACACGACTACGCCCGTGACACTTGACGTTTGTTTTCGTGACAAAATTTATTTTGGAGACCAGACAGATTCCTCCTGGTGAACGATATTATAGTGTTGTAGTCAAGACCACCCGAACCGAGACCAATCCATGACCAGAGTTTGTCAAGACCTTGAAGGGTTGAGACCCAGTCGAGACCAAGACCACACCAGTGGATCCACAGTCACATAAAAACACACTTACAGAAAACAAAAGAAGATTTTCGTCTCCTTTATTGCCACTTATACAGTAAATGTGTGGATGTATGAGATGAGAACTGTCTTGATAAAATACTCAATATCCATGCAGTCTGGACCAGTCTTGAAATATAATGCAGAGTCCTTTTTCGTCTGAGACGGAGACAAGACCAGAGTAAAAAGGCGATCGATCCCGAGATGAGACCTTCAAAAGGTGGTCTTGAGACCGATATCAAGTACTTCAAAACTACTGTGTGACCCTGTGACGCCGGTCAGTCATGCAGTGTGAAAACCCCAGCGACTTTAAGACTCGCGACTACAAGACAGAAAGTCGTGTAGTGTGAAAAGTACAGCGACCTGACGACTGTGAACATCGCGTACTGTGAACTTGGCTTCAGTCATATCACCCTGTTAATATAAAAATATTGATTAGAGTGCCTTTAACACACCCACCTATGCACTTGGTGCCACAAGCAAGATAACACACACACACACACACACACCTACACACACACACACATAAGTGTGTGAGTACAGGCTGCTGGCCCATCACTCCTCTGATGTGTCTGCGGTCTCTGAGCAGGAATCGAGAGCCGAGCAGTGCGCGCAGAGCCCAGTGAGTAAAATGCTGACACCGGGGGTGCCGTTAGCAGAGAACCCGTCTTTCTGTCATGCATCACAGAGCTGTCGACCTTCAGGCCCCCGCGTCCGTCTGCTCAGTCGCAAAAAAAAACGTGCAAAGTGTTTTTAAGTGCTCGGCCCTCCAGTCTCTAGTAGCAGGTGGTGACCGTGTCCTTGCCTGTTTTCCCGCTCAAAAACACACACAACGGCAAGAGAAGCACTGTGACAGTAAGTTGCTGAGTTGCAGAGTTCCCCCCCCCCATCCTGCACAATCAGTGCATCACATTAACAGCGATGGGTTGGGTGCATTCATTTGAGTATTCTCTTCTATGTGGCCTCTAAGAGGAGGGACAGACAGCGCCGATGGGACAGATTACGAGAGTCCCGGTTCAGCAAATTTAAACAAAGAGTGTGAAACCTGCTTCAAGTCGACGTTTGAACATTTGCACGACATTCGCAGTCATGCGTAGCTGTTGTTTGTGTCTTCGAGTGATTCCCCTTCTCCCTTCTCTTTTGCAAACAATGCAGCTACAGATTCCAGCGTTTGCATCGTGATTGGTTTTTCTTTTGACATTACGCCGGCAAGAGAGCGGAGTCAGCGTTCCCCCCCCCCCCCCGGCACGTGGCGGGAGAGCGCAAGTCGTGGTTTTTCTGAAGTTTCACAGCAATCATCGCTACGTGGGGCTTACCAGAACTGACTGAGCGCGGCTACAGTGTGGTTGCACCTGCCAAGAGCTTCAGCATTACAGCAGCTCAGCAGGTTTAACACAGATTATTTACTGCTGGTATCCTGCCCTTTCTCCGTTTTTCCGTGTTCTCCTTTTACAAGGACCGACAGTTGACATGGTCTGCCACGATTCGTATTCTTGCAGCGGAACCCACAAGAATAAAAAAAATGTTGTGAAATAAGTACGTTTTTTTTTTTTTCATTTCAATTTAGCTTTCGGGAAGGCGAACGCTGATGTGATTTAAATTGACGGAGGACGGTGTGGAGTCTCTGGTGTCTCCTGCTCTGAGACTGCTCATCCTTCTGCCTCAGCACTGTAAATTAATTCTACAGCTGAAACCATTTTAAAGCGTGTTGTGTACCTCTATGTTAGTAGCCTCGTGCCCTCACATCTCATAGAATGCACGCAGAATGAAGCGCCCTCCCGGTTCCTCGTTTCTCCTTCTCTTAACAGAAGAGAGGGATGCAGCCATATGCAGTGTCATATGGCCGTCTGCAAATATATGATCCAATAAAGAAGTCTCAGTGCAACACCCTTCCTCTCTGTCTGTCTGTCCATGTTGTTATTTTTTATTGGGGCAGCTGCTTTCGCAGTAATTAAAGCTGCTACTTACTGCTTTGACTTAGTCTCGCTAGCTTTTTTTCCACCGATGAGCTCAAGATTGAAGGCCGAGTTTTACTTGTCACACGCTCATGTGCAATGAAATCAGCTTCAAAAAGAGTCATTTTCTCATAGATTTCTATATAATCAGCCAGAGGAGTCGCCCCCTGCTGGCCATTAGTAAGAACGCAAGTTTTAGGCACTTCAGCCTTGACTTCACTTCACAGACCCAGAGATTGCCACCTGGGCTGTTTAAGTCAAATTGACTTGACCTCCCACCTGCTGTCCCCATTCTCTCACCCCTTACCTTTGCACCACAGATAACGGTTGCAAAGGTTTAGTTGAAAAAGCAAAGCGCATGCGTTCCGAATCAAATGAAACTTGACAGAGAAAGATACCGGCATGTTTGTGTGGACTGACTGCAGTGAGAGGAGTCGTAAAATCTCTGACGAGTTTGACTTTTCAGTGACTTTGCTCGTGAGTGGCAGGTTCGTTCCACTCGCTGCATAATAGCACTGCGTCAGAAATATGTGGGCATAAAGTATAAAGGCCAAGTCGAGAAATAAATCAATGGCATATTATCATATAACTGCTAATAAGTCACAAGTAAAAAATGTAATTTTGGGGGGCATTCATGTGTGATGGCAGGAATTATTTAAACCACTTGAGGACTTGATGTTACAGAAAAGGGATTTTTCTGAGAGCCGGGGAAGTATTTGTGTATTGATTCGGGGCTGAGCCCGATGGCAGTTTTAATGCTCGATCGATGCGTGTCAGGGCTACTGTATGTAGGCAACATTAAGTGTCAGATGGAGGTAATGAGAGGAACCTGTTTGCTGTCAGATTTGACCTTATTGCCAGGCCCAGTTAAGATAGGTCAACGTGTCCGCAGGTTATGAGTTGTAATCATTAACTGTTCAGCCAGCAGGGGAGAAACACATCAAAATACACCTTTATTATAAGGTTAAATAACACATAATCAATACCAAAAACAAAAAATAAAAGCAATTTTTTCCGCATATAATAAGGAATAAAAATATCTTTCATATTCTATATTCCTTACCTCGCTCCTATCCTTATTTGTCCCCAATCCCCTGATATCTCGGTGGCGATATTACACAGCTGAGTCTATCTTTGAAGGAATCAAGGC
>JAVDOI010000002.1:34515009-34740009 GCA_032191485.1 Leptoclinus maculatus | reverse complement strand
TTTTTGTACTCTGCATGCATCTTTGTGTGCATCTATTTCCCCCAAATACCGCCTGTATTGAAAGCATGTGGACTGCTAATATAACCAAATAAGTTTCCTAAAAATTCGGAAAAATCCATTCAATCAACCCACACATAAAGCCTACATGCACACATTCAATGCATGCACTCACTACATATAGTTAACCCCAGTATGAGGGTCCCTTTCAGACTCCCAGACAGTTATTATTATAATAAACAACCAACCTGACCCCGTCGTCCCGATCCTCTCCCCTGGCCCAGTTCACCTGTAGTGCCTGCATATAAACACAGGAGGTATATCATCTGTGAGTGAATAAGGGTTTGGAATGATGGCCTTTCAACTTTCTTTGACCTTTTTTTTTTTTGGGGGGGGGGGAGGTTATTGTGAGGGTGTAAACTCAACGTCCTCTGAGGACGAATCAAATACTGTTTCACAATAATGAGAGAGGATGTATGGAGAGATGAGCGGGAGCTGTACACATACGACATCCTCTTGTCCCGGAACCCTCACATCAGAACATGAAAAACTCTCCCAAAAAACCCTTTAACGGGGAGAAAAGAGGGAGAGACCTTAGGGAGAACATGAGGAGGGATCCCTCTCCCAGGATGGACAGAAGTGTGATAGATGTCATGACAGAATGAACAGCATAACAGAGTTATAACACATTCAATACATATGACAGAACCACGGCAGGAGGCAAGTCCAGGGTCCAGGTATCACCAGGATCCACGGAAACCTGCGAGGTGAGAAAGCTCAGAGACTCTGGTGAAGAAGCAAAGTCAGTAAAGTCAGTAAGTACTGCAGCAACTTCCTCCGGATTATGGAAGTTTCTACCCTGTTCTGTTTGCACATTCAGATTATTAATAGAGAAATATAAATCAATTAAGATGCATTATCATAGAATAAGACACCCAGGAGTGTATAAAGCCATTAAAATTAACTTTACTTAGCGGCAACATTAAAGTGATGTACATATTAATGCACTAATTATTATCCAGTGATATAATATACATACAATACATGAAATGAGCCATTCTGCAGAAAAAGTACCTTTACTTTTGGTGCTTCAAGTATATCTTCATGCGATATACTTTTACTCAAGTAAGATTTTGAATGCAGGACTTTTCATTTTATTTCTATTTTGTAGTTTGGCTATTTTCACTTAAGTAAAAGATCTTTTTAGGCTTCTTCTTCCACCATAAAAATGGAACATTTCAACTTTATTGAAGGGTGGATTTGTTGCATGAATGTTATATTAGATGGCATTCATTTTTGCAAGGAGTATCTAATAAACTGGGAACTGAGTGTATCTTGGCCCCTGGGGTTCTGGAGTTGGCCAAAAAAAAACAATTCAACATTTATTATTAGTTTTCCCACCTTTGCCAGCGTTAATTAACATTTTAAGAAGAAGAGGACTGGCGGCAACGGACTACCATCAAAGCAAGTAGTGCAGTGGGACATTTCATGACATGGACATGGACATTCCTCCCCATGCAGGAGAGGACAATGGCTTTCGACGTCAAATAAAGTAAGTTAACACTAAATGTCGGTTGCAAGCTGGTTTTGTGGTTAAATGTTTTGCATTAGCTGTATGCATTTGAGTCATATCAGAATCAGAATCAGAAACAGAACCGTTTATTGCCATTGTATGTTGAACATACAAGGAATTTGACATGACGGGAGGTGCATAACATTTAACAATCAACAACAATCAGTGCACGTAGAAACATATTCAAATTTACAGAGAGATATAAAATAAGGTGAAATATAAAATAAAGTGCACAAAACGAACAGATAACAGGACTATAAACAAGTGAGATGTAAGTGTAGTGTAAACGTGTCGAGTGTAATAGAAGGGATGTGAGGGGAGTGAGCGGTAGGAATTTGTCCTGGGGATGACAGAGTCAGCGGGGACCCGGGATCTGTTAATGAGCCCGACTGTGGATGGGAAGAAGCTGTTCATGTGGCGTGAGGTCTTGGTCCTGATGGACCTCAGCCTCCTGCCAGATGGAAGGGACACGAACAGTTCATGTCCAGGGTGAGAGGGGTCGGCTACAATCCTTCTTGCATCGCTTCAGGGTCCTTGAAGCGAACAAGTCCTGGAGGGACGACAGATTGCAGCCAATCACCCTCTCAGCAGAGTGAATGATGCGCTGCAGCCTGCCCTTGTCCTTGGCAGTGGCTGCAGCGTACCAGACCGTGATGGAGGAGCAGAGGATGGACTCAATGATGGCTGTGTAGAAGTGCACCATCATTGTCTTTGGCAGGTTGAACTTCTTCAGCTGCCTCAGGAAGTACATCCTCTGCTGAGCCTTCTTGGTGATGGAGCTGATGTTCAGCTCCCACTTGAGGTCCTGGGATATGATGGAGCCCAGGAAGAGGAAGGACTCCACCGCGTCGACGGGGGAGTCACACAGGGTGATGGGGGCTGGTGGGGCTGCATTCTTCCTGAAATCCACAACCATCTCCACTGTCTTTAGAGCGTTGAGCTCCAAGTTGTTCAGACCACACCAGGTCACCAGATGGTCAGTCTCCCACCTGTAGGCGGACTCATCCCCACCAGAGATGAGTCCAATGAGGGTGGTGTCATCCGCGAACTTCAGGAGCTTGACGGACTGGTGACTGGAGGTGCAGCTGTTGGTGTACAGGGAGAAGAGCAGAGGGGAAAGAACGCAGCCTTGGGGGTATGTATTACTTGTGCCTCCTTTAGCTGGACACTGATGTATCACTGTTGTGTTATTGCTGCTGACATCAGCGGGGGACAGAGGATGTTGATATTTTGAATATATTATTTCTGCTTTTATTGGTGTGCACAGCCACGAGTTGACGGTGGAAAATGTGTGCGAGTTTCTTGAGAACAGTTTTTCATTCCTGTTTTGTGTTTAGGCTGAGCATTATGGGATGTTGGCTTTTTTTAAAACTGGGCATATAATGAATAAAAGGAATGGGTAAGTCATGCATTTGATACAGGCATTGCTACTTTATGATGTGAACATATTTCTCCAACTCATACTAACGTGTAGTGTGTCGTAACAGCTCTGCAGTACTGTGTGTACATTGGCAATGTGTAAGTAATGTATGTATGGTACACGCTTCGTTTCTTATTGATGTTCTGTAGACACATTTATTCAAAGTGAATACATTATCTGGCCCCTGAGATTTTAATGACGCACTGTTTCCCCCCCTTCTTTTTTTTATTGAACAATTTTGCAGATAACTCTAAATACTTCCCATAGATCAACACGTATACACGCACCAAGGACTGCGTGAACCGATGTGGCCCTGAAATCTTGAAGCCGAAAGAAGAACATGATATTATAAGTTCAAAGTGTGAGTCACTTAGAGACACCGTGTACGAGCTGAAAGTGCAGCGAGGATGAGTTGCTGAAGTTCAGTTTTCAGAGGCCATGACGGGTTGTGGGAGTTGTGTGAAAATGTGCAGCTAAAGTGTGAAGATTCGTAGCTATAGTTAGTTTTTTTCTTCTTCTTGTACAATAATATAACTTTCACTTCGTTATACTAATGTGGCTCTGTAAACAACAGATGTGACTTGTTGGATGTAGTGCTCTCAAGGGGGTTTCCGCTGCTTTCAGATGCAGAAGAATAAACCGTCTCATCTCTTATTTTTGCCTCTTTTGTGACCAGGAAAAAATAAAAGGCACCAAAATGTTTGAAGTCTCATTAATTGGCACAAAAACAAGATGATGCATACGAGAGTGAGAACAAGCTAAACAAACCGCCGAACAGAACAGAAAGGCCTTAGAGAGAGAAAAGAAAAGACAAAGCTCTCCTCGATGTATTGATTTGATACAAAAGGACTCCCGATCTGTCTGTCTGACTGCAGTGTTTCTTTGCTTTCTGTCCGTCTTCTGAACCGTTCACACCGTAGAGCTCACCGGTCGGGTTGAGGGCCCCTGAGGCCCGCACAGCCTGTCTCACTTCAGATCCTCTCCATTTTCACCTGGACAAAGGCTTCATTTCCTGTGAAATAACCTCTGACAGCTGTCTGTTACTGTACAAAAAAAAGAACACCATTCAAGGAAAATCACAATTTCTGATCCGCTTCCTTCCACCTGAGTCCTGCCTGCCTGTCTGACCTCAGCCTTTTGATCTTCATCGGTGCAAGAGCTCCCCCCCCCCAGACCTCAGCCGTGCTATTCTTCTCTCTCTGAGCTCTGTCTGTCTGTCTGTCTGGTTACTAGACGTGTTGAACTCTCTTGATTCTAAGCTGCATCTCTATTCCGACGAGAACGTCTCTGCATCGATACAGTGACAGAACATGATCGGGAGTTTGGTTTCATTTCAGCTCACTGTCTTCACGGTGCTCTGCTGTCACTTTACTGTCTTGCCGCTTACACACACTCCTCGTGCACGAAGTCCGCTAGCTTGTTGCTCTCGCTGCCAATATTAGCTGCTCTGTTGTCAACAATGTTGGGCTAAAAAAAAAACAAAGTGCATGCGATTAAACCGTGGTGTTGAATGCAGTGACTTGAACCAAGAAAGAGAAGAAGAGCTACGAGTAAGGACAAGTAACTACCGAAAGTCTGCAAGCCGCTAGACTTTTAGGATTTTCTCCCATAACTTCTCACTCACTAAAACATTCCTCTGCACCTGAGCAACACTTGCCGGCCTGACCCCGGCCCTCTCTCGCTGAGCCGCCCACATGTTTGCCGTCTCGACTTCTTCAGGCTGTCAGTGGATGGACTGACACACAGGTGATGGAGGTGACAGCTTTCTGCTCGTTTATTCTTCACCCTTCCATCACAGTAAGGAGGGCAGAGGGCAGCCGCATCGGAATCAGCCCTGTTGATAAATAAGGAGGCAGCCTGTCTGTCTGCTTGTCTTACTCGCAACCCGAGGACATGTGTATATCTACTTATCTGCCCGTCAAGATATTTCATGCTTTGCTTGACGGCGTTTGTCCAATTTCTATGTTTCCTTCGTCTCTATTTTTTCTATGTCAAAAGTCCAGTGTGCTAGATTTAGGTTACCTTGCGCGGCAGCTGGATTCTGGCGAGGTCAAGAGGTCACAGGAAAATCCATCTTGTAAGGCTTCAAGTAACTAGTTTGTGTTCGGTAAGCCAGAGCACGGACCAATCAGCATCCTGTGAGGAGCTGCTGGCAGCTACAGGCGTGGCTTAAGTGTGTGAGAGACGACACTGTTACTTCTAAACAACAATGTCTGCTGCTGACTCGGGGGCAGAGAAAACGAGCTGTAAACACTGAGCACCGCCATATTATCCACTTTTAGGTTGATGTGGCAAACTTACTGGCAAACGGTTGCTTATTTACACAGCAGACATGGAGCAACATTAGCTTTCATTTGATGTTGTGTTTTATCTACCGGATTATATTCCCCTCAGGAGTTGGTAGAGACCAAAAAACCGAGAGAACCCCTAAAACAGAGTGCATATTGGACGTACATTTGCTTCAGCTAACTAGTGAGATTTACTGGAAAATGGAGGCCTATTAAAAGCTACATCTGGGAATACTCTGAGCAGCAGTCTGTGGAATGAATTACAACATAATAGGCCGACGTGTCTGATTAGGTTTGTTGTTCTAAATGTTGCAATGCTGTTCGCTCCGTTGTTTTAGCCAAGAATGATTGTGCTGCCCACCGGCTGCTAACCGCTAACGTTAACTATCTCTCCTTTTGCCGATTTGAACAGATTTCTTGTTCACAATGTAGCATTATCAGGGATCAGCAACTAGAAAGGATTAATGACGATCTCCTCGCGCAAATTGTTACTGAATATCGGCCCCTAATAAAGATCACATTTATTGTTCACTTGCCCAATTGGACAACTGCATGAGGCATCTTCGGGTTTATTGACCTTTAGTTGGATCTAGTTTTTGATGCACAGTCAATTGTACCTAACACTGAAGAGCACGGACACATTGCTCAATGTTGATTTCCTCTTCAATAATAATACTTTTGCTGCTGCAGTCTTTTGTTGAGATTCAGGAAGTGTTATAGATTCAACACACACGCTTCACATTTCATCTGTTTTGTAGGACTTCAAATATTGCTGTAACAGTTGCTCGATGGTACACTCTACATTCTTTATCCCAACCCCCCAAACAACACTCCTCTTATGTGTCAACCCCTTCCCCCTGCTCTCTCCTTCCTTCCCCCACTTTTTCCTCTTTTCTTTCGTCACCCCCCAGACTACTTATTTACTAATGATGTGCTGCGAACGCTTACTCTGGTGTTTTTCGTGCTGCACTCTCCACCTCCCCTCTTCACCTTGCTCCTCTCCATACCTTCGTCCCCCAGTAGCCCCCCCCCATCCTGTTCCCAACCTCTGACTCCACCTCTCCCGACCCCCTCAAGGTGAAACCCGAGTGGCTTTAATTGGCCGGTATCAATTAAATTGTGAAAGCACATGAACTCACGGGGGACACGTAAGTGGAGTCCGCTCCAGCTAGTTATCTCTGCTTCCTCCTCCTCGTTCGCCTCCTTGGACCCCAGGACCTCGGCTCATCCTCCGACATGGTATTGATGCCTCTCGCTCCCGCTCTCCTGCCAAATCTTCCCTTTCATTACATGGCCATCTATTCCTCTACGAGTCTCTCTCTCCGTCTCCCCTATCTCTCGCTTCCCTATCCGTTCCTGCCGCCACTTTTAAATAGATCCCTGCGGCAGTGACTGAGCCACACACGGCCTCCATCATGGGACCAAGAGGAGGCTAATGCCTTTTTAATGAGGCCTCGGCCACAATGTGACACAGTAAAGTGGCAGGAATCGGCGGCTGGTGAGCCCTTGGTCCAGGGTATTTATCACCTAAAACCCTCTGATCCACTGCGCCTGTGGGAGGGAGGGAGGGAGAGAGGGAGGGGGAGAGAGGTAGGGGGGAGAGCGGGAGGCAAGCAGAGGTTGAGGAGGAAAGAGAAAGTTACCAGAAAGGATAGAAGGTGAAAAGAGATGGAGGAGAGGAAGTGGAGCAAGTGGATGGGAGGAGGAAACAAAGTATATGGAAATAACATAGTTTTCTGTCGCCAAGAAAAAAACCATTATTATTAAAAAGAGAAACAGGCAGAAACAGATGAGTAAGATAACCAGAGGAAGGACGAGCAAGAATATTTCCTGGCGCTCCTTATTTTCCGCTTCTCCCCGTCGTCTTAAGTGGCTCGTACCTGTTTAGCATCTCTTCTCCGACTGCCCCGAGAAGCTGCATAATGTGAAATCATGATAATAACCATAATGCCTCGACAGTAATTAATATTCCTCCACGCATATTGCTGCAGAGTCCTAGAGAAAGGCACTGAGAGTGGTTTGCCTCCAGTTAGGGGAACTCACATTATTATATTCCCACTTCATTCAATATTAATGCCCATTGGGCCCAGTATTCTAATATGAGTTCTGGTGAAATGGCCTTAAGTGGCTGAATAGCAAATAAGATAGATTAGCAACATAAGAAAACCACCTATTTTATTATTAACAGAAGATTTAAAGTAATGGGTAAAGGCGTGAAATCAAACAACCTCTGAAATATGAACTGGTGGGATCTCCTTAAAGTGCGCTCGCTGAGGACTTCAATGACGGCCGATTATTGCTCTGCACCACATAAAAAGAGTGCGAGGTCCAATAAAATGTCCGTTGTAAAACTCGCCCATTGAAGTTCCTTGCTTCAATCTTGCCACACCGCTGCCTCGAGCTCTGAAGCGACACCGTACGTTCTCTCACACAACCCAGCTGCCTGTGAAGTTATTATCGCTCATTATGCTTCCTCAGAGGTACAGACGCTTTGTATTCTTTGCAGCAATATTTCTTAAGATTTGTCATTTAATTAAACCCCATTTTTGATACTGTGGATGACACTTTTTTTTAAGGAACAGCCATTCAACGTATTTCATTCTAGAATTGCCGCTCCGTGTAGTCTGGAGTGTGGATACCTGAGCTATGCAGGACCCATTGGGACCTGGTGCGGCCCATTACATAAGGTTTTTCAGGGTTGGGTATATTTGATATGGTGCTTGAAGTTTTTTTTCTTGTTTTTTTTGAAAATATATAGTATTAAAATGATGGACCTATACTGTCTGTGTGGATGTGGGCTTCCAGCTGTTCCTCACACATTCACTCTGCTGCTCAAAGGACGCTCTGCCGCTGTGAGAGTGTGGTGCTCTGAATAACCCAACGGTACGTTCCAACAGCTCTCCGAACAGTCCAGTTTGTGCCAGAGTGCGCTCTCCGGCACGCCCAGCGACTATTTACAATCGCACCCTGGTAACACAAACTCAGTGCTTCAGCTTACATTAACTGTATCTGGATCAGGTCGGTTCGAACATAAATAACTGAACGTCTGTCGTGTTCGGATCGGGCTCCGTTACTACTCACTGGGGGTCGGGTTCCAGCTGCACACTAGTGTAGTAGTTTTCATTGTTGTCCACGTTTCCCTTGTGGGGTCCAGGAGGAGTTCACAGGAAACGATGCTTGTTTTATTAAAACAAGATGATGCAATGTAAACTCTCACACTATGGTTTTGATTGTTTTTTGTGCTGCTGTGTTTCTGACATAGTAGCTGCTCAAGGCCACAAGTAACTTCAGGTGATACAAAATCAACCAGGGCTGATCTCTCAGCATAGTAGCTATTAAAGCTATGTGTTTAAAAAAAACAACAACTTTTAGCCCACAGGCAGTCCTTTGTTCACCCAAAAATCTATATACTCTTTAACTTCTTTTATAGTATAAGTAGTTCCACAGTAGCCTCGAACCCTGTAACGTATTGATCAGATAATATTCTCCAAGTACCTGTCTTACATGTGTGCTTTAAAATATATACAGTTATATCCTCTAACTATTAAAGTCCAAAGCTCGACTCTAAAGATTATGTTTTGATCTCAGCTCTGTCAATTTATAGCACTGATTAGCATAAACTGATTAGCTTCGAACCTCAATGATTAACCTTCGAAAAGTAACATTTACAGTGAGGACATATAGAAATGTTGCCAACAAAGCAAGGCACCATGCTGCTGCTGAGGGGAGCAGAAAATGCCACGAGGGCAGAGAAATGGCTTGTGACAGGAAAGTTGTTGGTGCAAATCTCAATCCGAAGTGACTCAGCAGCTACCATCAGGGTGCCCTTGAGCAAAAGCAGTGAAGTGGTGGTCGGCAGTAGACCGCTGTGATCATATTGGACAGGTCCCAGGTGTAAAAGTTTGTAATGTGATGCTGGTAAAACCTCACACAAGACAAAAAACAATGGAGAAAACAAATAGAACCTGTATTTATCTGTACAGGTGCAGCTCTCCCAGAGGTCAAACCCGCTGCTGCACTGTTGCTCCACCCTCCATCATGGACTCTGTGCGTAATTTGTGACACGCAACAGACGGGAAGTATTCTGTTTACAATTTGCACCGGATGTAAGATGAACTAGATAAGGCTGATGGGGGGGAATTTGTCTCGGACTGCATTTGCAGAAGTTTTAAGCAGAGAGATGGCACAAGAGAATTGGTGTAATGCTGTCTGGTGTTAAAAGGAAACCGTACCAGGGATTGTCCCGGTCAGGTACCAGCTGAGCTGTTAGACGTGTTGGTATTAGGTTTTAGGATACGAAGATATGCCCTTCAGTTCCCTGCTGCAAGCGTATGTTCCAGACAGTCATAAATGTTGTATGAGTCTGTGGAGAGGGAGAGGGAGAGGAGAGGGAGAGAGGGAGAGAGGAAGTAAGGAAAAGGAGGACAGCATAGGAGGAAGGAGAGGAAGGAGAGGAAGGGCATAGGAGGAAGAGAGAGAGGAACAAAAGTTGGTTGCCGTAGAAGGGAAGACACTCGGTTGAACAGACTCGAGGCCAAGAAGTACACTGAAATGAATGCAACGTGCCTTTAATGTCTTTAATAAGTCAGTTTTTATGTGCGTACATGATTTTGCATATGCTGTAACTTCAGTGGTTTATGTTGTTTTGGGATTAAAAGACGTGAACTTGGCCTCAGTTCAGAAACTAATGAAATGTTTAGCGAGATGAGAGGGAGTCACAGCGTGTCTCCTCCTGAATCAAAGGGAATTTGGTTTTGATCAGCTGCGGACCGCTGTAACCGAGCGTTTGTGATCGAGGAACCTCGCTCTGTGCGCGTACACGGCTGTGAACGAGGACATCAAAGTAATGATCTGCCTTTGCTCGTGCTCATGTATACTGCATGCTGTAGGTTTAATCAGGCACTCGGAGGCACAATAAGTTCTGCTTGTAAATTAAAACAACGCTATTTACATTCATTTACAATTCCTAGCAGCTCATGGGTTTCACAACAAGCTGTCTGTTGTAACCGTGGAGGGCCTCAATTTATCACAATTTGTTCAGGTGCTCAGAGCCATGCTACTCAGTGGCTGTTTTTATTCTTGCTGCAAGTGTAACATATTTGGAGAATCCTCGAAATATGTTTGGAGAATCCAACAAAGTCGATGTTTTTGTCTAGAAAAATGTCACAAAAGTCCACCACGAAGATATTATCTTCGTGGTATATATATATATTATCGCATAAAGAAAAGCAGCAGATGGTTTTCATACCCAGCCACTACTAAATATTCCTCCTGAATCTAATTTGTTCTCATTTCTAATTCATCTAATATTTACCTTAATGCATTCTGACTCTGCTTGCCTCGTCAGTCATTATTCTAAATTAATTGCTGGGAAACCAGGAGGAAAAAAAATAAAACACATCCAGAGGCAGAAAAACCACCAGACTTTGGCTCCAAACAGCGTTCCTCTCCGGGCTGATGCGGGGCAGTGATGAATACGACGGCTTCCCTGTCATTAATCAGACCGCAGCCTGTCTCTCTCTGGGATGGCCCCCACGTCCAAAACACCCCGGCCCCCCCTGGAGGGGCCTCGGAGGGGGGCTCAGCAGAGACTGCAGAGCTCCCTTTTTTCCTCCTCCTCCTATCTCCCCCTCTTTCCGTCCTCCTCCACCTGACAGATATCACCCCCCCCATCCTGCAGTCCCTCTGGTGACGAGGTGCTCCCTCAGCGGAGATGCTAAAAAAGGCCCGGTAGTGACGCTGGGGAGGACGAAAAGGTGAACAAAAAAAAAGTCAAAGCAGGAGTTTAAGGAGATAGGGATGGGAAGGGAAGAACAAGGGGAGGAAATGAAGATGGAAAAAAAAAACCTTGGAAAAACGAGTGGATGTGGCGCAGGGGGATATCAGGGTGCTCCTCTCTTTGTAATCCCCCCCGACTCACCCCCTCCATCCCCGTTTGCTCCCACCGACAGAACATACTGGCCTGTCTTTAACAAGGCGCCTGTCCTTGGGAGATTTCTCTCATCATCAATCAACTGCAGCCGGGGAGTCACACAGGGCAGAGAGCGGGCGAGAGAGAGAGAGAGAGAGATGGAAAGAATGAGAGGGAAGGAGAGAGAGAGAGATAGAGGAGGGTGGATTTAATTAAGAGATGGAGGAAGCAGTGAATGAGGTAAAGGAATACATTTCAGAACATTCTCTCTGCTCTGCCTCTATTTCTCTGTCATACACCGCTGACAACAGACTCATTGAATATGAAACGGCCACTCCACGTTGAGACAAAGCACAGCGCACCATCAAGGCCACCGGTGTTGTTTTCTGAGCACTTTTGCTCCTCAGATACGCCAGGTAAAGGAGTTTCCACATCGATTTATAGCCCTGATAGAAGTTGTGGTCTCTAATCTTTTGTTGTTGTTGTTGTTGTTGTCTGCTCACGTTTGATGGAAGGAGACCAAAAGAGAATCCAAGTTTTCCGTCCTTTTCATTTCCGCGCTGATGAAAAATGGCCCCAGCACGTTTAGAGCGAGATTGGACATCTGCCAGCGCGGAAGAGATTGTTCAGGTTTTGGAGAATTTTGCTTTTACTCCCCCAGTGTCGGAGGAACGTGACTCACTCATGTCTTTTTTTCGCGTTTCTGCATGCAGTTTGCAACAATGGTTCTATTTGCATATTTCAGCAGAATTACTGTCTGCGGCATTATTAGCATCTCAAATCTCATTTATTTGAATGTTTCCAAAGGCAGGTCTAGAACCGCTTATATTTTACATTTAGTTAAGTCAATAATATAGCTGTGAAATAGCAGTGAATCAAACCTGCTTTAATCAGATACAGTCAATCAATCAACTGCCATTCAGAAGCTGCACAGGCAACCACACACACACACACACACACACATACACACACACACACACACACACACACACACACACACACACACACACACACACACACTAACCAGATTCTCTCTGTCTCCATTAATCTCAAGGTTCCTCTGCTCTGATTGACAGCTTGCAAATGTCCGCTGTAGACAGAAAACAGACTACTGTGTGTTTGTGCAGGTGTGTGAGTGAGTGAGTGGTTGGTGTCAGTGGGTTTAGATGTTGGAGACAGCCCCGCGTATTTGTGAGTGTGATGACTGTCGTAGGAATCAGGAACACGTAATTCACCAAGAACAGCAGCCGTAGAAGAGCTGCTGCAGAAAGGCATCACTGTTGTCAATTACTGACAATAGTGATGCCTTTTGAATGGATTTCTCATGTTGTGTATCCATACATACACTATTTGTGCCTTTCATCTGCTGAGTATTATTGTTGCATCTTCTAACCGATACTGAATTTTTCATGCAAATTGTATGTTGAAAGCATAACATGAGCAAATGTTTTTGTCAAGAGATACACCATTAATGTACTTGCAAGCTAATATCATCCACCAAACAACAAATCGGTCATGCTTTCTCGTGTGTGTGTGTGTGTGTGTGCAATGTGTGCGATCCTAACCCTCCACCCACCAGTGCATACTAATCAGCAGCCATAATGTCCCGTCAAGGGAAATACAAGATAAATCAGTTTGGGTTTGACTTTGTAGTGAGACAGAGTGTTCTGGGAGACTGGGCGGTAAAGAGAGAGACACACACACACACACACACACACACACACACACACACACACACACACACACACACACACACACACACACACACACACACACACACACACACACACACACACACACACACACACACACACACACACACACACACACACACACACACAGCTCTAAATGCAGACCAGAGATGTAAAGTGTGAACTATTTCCTCTCCTCCTCGTTGGCACATGACAACCACCTATACATCCACATCTTCACAGCCCTCTCTTTTCTCTGTTTCCTCACCCCGCTCTCCCTTGTTTGTCCGTGCCCGTCGGTACTTAAACCGAGCCGTGTGCTGCCTGCCTCTCATCTCACCGTCTGTGTGTGACTCTACCTTTTGCCAACAAGCTCAGGCTGGTGTCCAAACACGTGACGTGGACTCACAGCACCAAGGAGGCATGGCCCCGTTCCTGAAAGCCTTGTTTCAGACCACTTGATCTCCTCATGGAGATAGTGGCTGGCTGTGAAGCTGAGATCTACCCGTCACCAACCAGAGAGGACGCATACAGACAGATGTACATATGTATGCACAGTGTCCTTTTTCCTATAACGCACACACACACACACACACACACACACTGGCTCAGACACAAGCACTGGCCACACACTTGCCACAGGCGGAAAAACTGATGAAATTTTATGCCAACTTTCAGAAGCGTTTTTCTTTTTTTTTCTTCTTCTTCTTCCCATCTTCGGTTTGGCCAAGGCGAACAGAGCATGTCACAACTCCCGCACTGCATTCTGGGAGTTCATTTTCACGACAGCACAGTCTAATTGCTGAGATAATTAGATTAGGGAAGGCTGTGTTAAAAATAAAAGCCTCTCATGTTCCTCAGCACTTTTGCCTCGATGGGTAGAAGGTGTTTGAAGGAGACGTCCACGGGAGCCGACAAAGTGCTGTGCCGCTCGCCCCTCTCTTCTCCTCTTGCTGCAGGGAGAACGGCACTAAAGAGAAACTTCTCTGGTCGGTTTCCTTAGAGAAGCAGGTCAGAGTGCCAAAAGTCCACACTTTTTTCTGGGGACGTTTTGAAGCGAGGATGTACAGTCCCGAGGAAAAGGGATTTTGATGATATCTAACAGCAACCCACCTCCAAGGGGAGATACATTTCACTTTCTCTGTGATATATCTTTTGTTTTTTCTGGGTTGTGTGTGTGTGTGTGTGTGTGTGTGTGTGTGTGTGTGTGTAAGGCCATAGTGCAGCAGTTTGAATGTGGGTTGTTGTGTGGTTCTTGTTTGTATGTAAGTCTGTGTATGCTGTGAAATCCACACACTGCCTATAACAACAGATATATTAATACACAATCTCTGCAGTTTAGTTTTTTGCAAAACTTTAAAACAAACTGGGTCTTAATTACATAGTTTTGTCCATTATAACTATGTGTCTCAATAGCATTTTACCATTTTACCACCACATCTGTTATTCCAACTGAGGCAAGAACTGTGAGTCCGCTCTCTAGCTTTCCAAAAATCTTCAATTAGAAATCTCAAGCGCTTATCCTTGACTTTGACCAAAGTAGTACCCTGGACAGCCCTGTTGCTGCTGTTTTGGGTCGACTAATTGAAGCAGTGACATTATGTGTGTGTGTGTGTGCATGCGTCTTAACTATTAAGCTACCAGGACGGAATAAGTGGTGGTAAACACGTGAACATAGTTTGTATCTGTTTACAAGTGACCACTCCGGGTTCAAGGCCTTTTCGCTCAACAGAAGGAAGCAGCACAGTTGCCAAAATCAAAAGCAGCAGCAAGCGGGTTTGGGCTTCATCAAGCGGAGCAAAGTCACTTCAGCCGGTTTAACTCTGTCTGAAGCAGGACTGAGACCACTCACAGCCTTTCAGTAATTGCACACTCAAAGTACCGCCAGTCACATTTCTTCCACATCCATGGAGCATGAGCGTTTTCTTTAACCCCGCCTCCTAGCCGTCGGTCCTTCCTCATTCACATGAACGGAGGAAGGAAAATAACTGTCTTTGTCCCGATTAAATGTATACTGCATGCAACAGTACGAACTTTAAGACCAGCTGCAGTATGTACTAAAAGTAAAAAGAAAAATGATGCATTATGCAACCTTTTCAAAGAAGATGAATTTGCATGCATATATAAAATATTACCATAAATAATTGCTGATCGAAACATTGTTTGAGTTCATTATTGCCTTGCAGAAAACATTTTTTTTGTCAATATTTGTACTCTGTTAGAAAGACTGATTGTCTTCTAGGAAGAAACCCAGGTATCTATAAGTTGAGACTTGTTCATTCACCTTCATGTTTACTTCAGATGGCTTCTTTGACCTTGTCGAAAAATACATTTTCTGCAAATTTTGGGGGATTTGTGGAAGTTGTGAATCAGAATCTTAGAACATAAAAGTCTTGCTTTTTACATGAATCGATCCCCACCCCCACCCCTAGTAGGCGCTGTGTGTGTTCCCATGGGTGTGTTCCACTGCTGCGTACTAGTGTGCTCCCCTGCATACATGACAGAGCCCCGTCTCTGTATCTACTCCCTGTTTTTCTTCAGGTGCGAAGGCATCTGGATCGATGGCGCGAGTCTCATACTTGATGCCTGGTGATTGATGGCGTGAAGGTGATTTATTAGTCATGTCCGAGGAGCAGGCAGCAGGGGGAAAGCTCTTTTGTCCCTGTCTTTTGAGGGCCTCACTGTTGTTTTTCATTTTGTGCGCTCTCTTTCCCGCCACAGCTCTCTCTCTCTCTCTCTCTCTCTCTGTCTTGCTGTTTTATTGTCGCCCTGCAGTGTCCTTTTTTAGATCTGGCTGTGAAATCGCCTTGTAGCAAGCACCGCTACATCTCAGATGTCTTGCCCTCATACTGCTACAAGAGTGTCATTCTATAGAAACGGACGGAAAAGCGCTATAGGCAGACAGGCAGCAGCATTTTCTGTAGTGTTTTTGTCTCACTCCCTCTTTGCCCTTATCTTGTTCTCAACGTCCGACTGGAGGCCTAATGGCTTGCTAATCATAGGCTTCAATAGGTAACCCTGGAATGAGCAATTTCCTTTGAATCAGGTTTGATGGGTTAGAAGTCAAGAGGGAGAAAAGGGATGAAGAAAGGGAAAAGCAACAGGTCGTCAGCACTTCTCTCGTACCTCTTGTATCACACTAACCGCTAGCAGAAGAGCTGAGGGTGTAGGTGTAAATTGACCGTGGCTTCTCACGAGTGGCACTGTGAGAGGAAGACTGGGGATAGTTTCCACCCGCTTCACCCAAGTTCACACTTAACAAAGAGACTCAAAAGAGTGTATTCTCATTAATCAGACTCGTACAAGCAAACATATTGGGTTTAATCCACTCCATACACTTTTGCTCTTGTGGTTTTGGAAAAGCTAATATTAGACACCTCCCTCTTTAAAAACCGACCGTGGTTTCTACAACAGCCTGATGTCATTTGTTAATTCTGCTTTCCGTAGCCTGACTCCCATTCACCTGTAACTAACCGTTCAGGGTTTAGGTCAGCCGGCATATACCGGCATCACGTGTAGTCCTCCGGTAGATGAAGTTATCAGCAGCCAAAATGTCCGTTGGTTAATATGACACATAATTTAATTAATTAATAACGTATTAAATCGCCTAATCGGGAGCTCGGCGGATGCATCGCCGACAGCACCACGTGGGTACGGCGGATTGAAACTCCACACGGCCTGTGAAGCGGTCATCAGGGAATTCTGGGAAATCTATCCCGACCGGGCAAAGCTGGGAAAGTTTGCTAGCAAAATTCTTGTGTCCAGTGGAGAGCATGTGAGCGGTTAGAATGTCTGCTCCTTCATTGAAAAAAAAAAAACAGCGTTGGATTTTAATTAGAGATTTATCGAATGCCATTTTTTTAAATATTAAAATCTTCTATTGAGGTAACAAAAGAAGCAATATATGACGACATCACCCTAAAAATGAAATAAATCCACCTTGAATATGGTGCCACATTTCAAAGCACCACCCATTCAGAGGTGCTGTAAATGTTTTCATGTCTTGTGTTTCCTTTTTATTTTCTGTTGGCTTTGCTGAAGGTTATTGCAGCATGTTGGTCACGTCACCTCTAAGGGTGCTCTTAATCGATCGGCAACCCATCATTATTGGCCGATATTCCTTCTAAATAGTTTGGTCTCTAAAAGGTCGACCAGAGAAGCCAATGCAAGGGTGCCAAAGCTTCCTTTCTTCTCCTGATGTTGAATCAACCTGTAGACCTTGAATTCATCTCGTGTAACCGGTCAAAAGTGATCTTGGTGGTAATCAATTGGTGACCACGTTGACATTCCCACACTAAACATATGATGGTGAGAGTTTACGGCTTATAGCTTTACGGCTTATACCTTTTTTTTATTATTACAGGTTCCAGATGAGCATCTTTCCCTCCAGAGTGATATGTTACACATCTCAACATATGAACAATGATCCATTTCATGACTGATAGATTTCAGGCTCCAGCGGTTTGATATTGCCGAGTATCGGTGTGCGATGTGACATAATGTGGAATGATGTGATGCGATTCAATAAAGCACAAATAGTTCCACTTTAATTCTACGTTTTTACATCTGTACAAAAAAATCCTGTAAACATAAATCAACACAGTGCAGTTAAGCGAGAGAGAAATTCAAATGGGCTCCTTCGCATTCTATTTGCGGAGCCATTTATTATACTGGATGTTTCTCAGCAGATAGAAGAAAATCATTTACCGTAATATTTTCAAGTCTATTGTATACCGTATGTAAATGATTTGCTGCAAAGATTACTTACACAGTTCTAAAACAATATATTGACTGCCTATGTGGCAGCAACTTTTCCACTGGGACTCCTCTGCAGACTGCTAATGCATGACAATAAACACACAACCTTGTAAAGGAAGAAGAGAGACGATACGTTTGTGATGTTTTGGCTGAGAGGTGACTATCTGTGGTGCAAAAGATGAATCTTCCTGTTCCTATCCTATGCGTCTATCATCGGCAACATCATCACGGCCATGAAGCAAAGACTGCTGTAAGGAAGTTGGCAGCTCATCCTCATGCAGCTGGAGGTGCTCCTGTAGTTGGGCCTAGATTGGGAGCAATCATGAAGATGGCTGGGCTTTCTTCCTCACAGAGGAGTGTGCTTTCCACTTCATTTGATGAGCACCATGGCTGATTGAGACTGGAGGATCAGTGCTTCAGCCCCATCTGTGCTTCCTGCAGTGCAAGTGAACACAACCGGCTGCTCCTCCCAAAGAAGTCCCAGGGGACAGTCTCCAGCTTCAGCTGCAGCGGTTCAGTAGTGCTTCTTCAGTTTACCTGTAGAGTTTCCTGAGATGCCAGATTGACGACGCAGTGATACCTTTGTGTTATTTGTTATTTACAAGCAAGAGGATAGCATCACACGCTGTCAGTGTCACCTGATCTGCATCTTCCAGAACATCTATTATTTCTCTCTCTTTACTTTTTAATACGTTTGGAGATGGACTCTATGCCTTGGCTCCGCTGTGGAACCTGCTCAGTATCTATGCCCTTATATGGCAAGAGTATTATCTGTGGTCTGTAGTTCTGAATCTAAACAGTACATAACTATTTGAGAATTGAACACAAAACAATAGTTCGATAAGCATTTCTGATGTTACGTTACCTTCACTGGATCTCGTTTAGAGCCCGGATGATACTGGGTTTTTGAGGTTAATAGCGATATTTTAGTAAAAACAGATAACAATACATCGGAGGATGGTCGTGTATTGGACATAAAACAAACATTTATGGATAAGGATCACATAGATTTTCCTTAAAAGAACCGTGACCACAACATTTACTTGGTGGAACATTTCATAGCTGAACAATAAACTCTGCATTACTCGCTGGACAATTGCCTTAAACACAACACATTTCTGTACAGTCGCTTCTTGTTACGTTTTGTTGGTATATCCGCTATAAGCTAATGAAGACCAATATATCGGCCCAGCTGATTAATGGTCTAGATCAGTGGTCACCAACCTTTTTAAGCCCAAGACCCCTGACCTCTGCCTTGGGGACAGGAAAGATCGACCTATTGAGGCGTTGAGAGAAAGTAGTACTCTTTGTACTACTGTGAAAATGTTGAGAACTTTGGAAGACCCCCAAGTGAATAAATCAATAAGCACTAAACTCAATGGCGTGGATAAAGCCACAGTGGAATAGAATGGACACATCTACATTCTGCAACAGTATCTGCACCTCTGCACCGGGGAAGTTAGGTCTCAGTTTACTCCACCGGTGCTCGCTTTCCGCTTTGACATGATTTTAATCAGTCTGAAGTTGCTTTCGCGTTGCCTGTGGAGTCTGTCGATTGTGCACACGTCTCTTCAGTTGCATGCCCTTATAAGGAGCTGGCGGGGGCGTTTCTGTATGCAAATCCAGGTGCACGAGAACGTTCAATTTAAGAATCCTCATTCGGGGGAGCACAGCTGAGAACACTTCGGCTGAGTAAGAACACATTTTCAGGCGCTCATGAATCAGGCGGAGATCTTTTCTGACGTTGGTCTTCCGAAGTCCGTAAGAAAACATTTCAGAAGACACTTCAGAAAATTTTCGAGAATGAGGCCCAATGTATCTCTGAATTTATTTTATTTTATTTTGGAGAGCGACAGGGAAAGTCTCCGAGATCGACGGGTTGGCGACCACTGGTCTAGATCTAATCTAGCTTAATCACAACAGCTTTTCAGTATGCTGTGGTTTTACTAAATCATTAGTATTATATGAGCTATCAATATCATGCAAGATACTGCAAGAGAGATCCAGACTGTCATTTCAAAGGTGGGTAAACTCGACTTCACAAGTCAAAGGAGGGAAACAAATTGAGGAAAGGATGCAGAGGGGTCACGCGCTCATTGGTAGTTTTGGTGTTTGCAGCAAGAAGTGGAGTCTCTCATTGGAGACGACTCGGTAGGCAGGCAGCTCGACAGTTGTGAGTGTGTGGAGGAGAGGGGGATAATGGGAGTGTTGATTCAGTGTATTTGAAGTGGAATGGAAGTGGTGCAGTCATACCTGCAGGTAACCTTGACAGGAACTAAAAGGAGCATGTGCAGTGATGTTGATAGGACCCCCGGGTGGTCATTTGAGTGGGCCCCCCATAAAATGCATGTTTTTTGAACAAATTGTGAAAGCAATCTTATATTCCATGAATCAGGAGCTTCAGTGATATTTCGATTGTAAGAGCAGGATTACTAAAGGTAAGAGGCATACTTACTGTTTTTAAGCTTTCACATTTCCCTTTATTAAAAGCATCATCAGGAGCAGGTGAAGGTGTCATGAAACAACACCAGGTGTGCCAGCCGATTGCTCAGTTGCATCAATAAGGGCGATGATGTCACAGGCCTGAACGAGATTGAACATCAGTGCACATGAACACCCAGCTCGCTCAATGTACTGTAAACAACGTCAGCGCCTTAGCAGGCGATGAGTATTGATCATTCATTTTCTCTCTTATAAAGCGTTTAAGTCTGTGACATCATCAGCCTAATTGATGCAACTCAGTCATCAGCTGGCACACCTGGTGTTCATTAGCTGTTGTTTCCCCAACACCTGCTCCCAGCGAAGATGATCATTGAAGTAAATTTGGGGACATCATCCCTTTCTATCTTTTTCATATTTTGTGCATCCTATAATTAAATTGATCCCTCTTTTCTCTGTCTAACCGTTGTTGGCAACCCGTTTTAATAAATAACTGGATATAGAACTGAGCGTGCATATTAAAATCTTTTTTAAGTGACCGATACCAAGTTGTTTTTCCAGGGATTTAATTAAATTGTACAGAGATTATGTTATGAAACCTCTCTAGTTTACATCAAGTGCAGTGTACTTCCTCACATTTCATCAAGTGATGCAGTTGGTGCCGGTAACTCTCTGCTCCATGTCTTTACTTCCCCAACTTTACACTCCCACTTCTCCGTACCGCTGACCTTATGTTGCCTTTCTTTTATTCCCTTTCACAGTCTCTCATCTAGACTGCCTCTTCCTCCGTCTCTGCTCGTTGGTGCTCATGAGAACTGGTTGTGTGATAAAACAGAATAGCTAATGCAGCAGCAGACATGACCGCATCTAACAGTCTGACTTATTATTCTGGGCTGCATTCATTTGACAAGACGTTTTTCTTCATTGCCCTGAGTCCTCTGTTATACTCCTCTCCTTTATCATTATTTCATTCGGCTCTCAGTTGCTTATACCTTTACTGTAATCCTCTATCACTGCTGCACCTCTGCACCCCCGTCTCCCTGCTCCCCTGCCTGCTGGAAGGCGGTCTCACATCTCCCTCAGTCACTTCTCTCCCTTTTTTTTTGTTTCATTTTCATCTCTCAGTAGAAGGACGATCATCTTTCAGTCTGTGCTGGCAAGAAACCTTGAAAGTCCCTCCTATAAGAGCGATTTGTGCTATTATGAAACTGATTTGAATGCTTAATGACTGACTATACTCCAGAGTGGCGTAGAGCAAACAAGCATGGCACTACTTTATTACTCCACAGAGGCAGCTGTTGAAAGACTGCAACGTATTTTTTTGGCATCATCCTCCAAAGTAAATCTGTATGATGAATATTTCTCTGTGAGATGGAAAGGTTCCAGATTATTGTGATCCCAGTAGTTTCTCAGTATTGGCAGAATTTGCAGACACAGTTTTAAAGTTTTTTTTTTTGTTGAATGATTTAATCTTTGACCTTTTGTGACCCTTTTGTATCAGGATGTAGTTTGCTCAGGGACCTATAGAGGGCGCCCTATAACTACACCGTGTCAGACAAGCATGACCTGGCACTAAAGAACCAACATGATGCACCGCAGACTCTCTCTTACACACACACACACACACACACACACACACACACACACACACCCTCTCTCTATACCTGTCATGCCCTGGCTGTAGCCAACCTCCTCCTCTCAGGAAAGGAGTGATGAGGCGGGGGAGAAAAAGTGATGAGAGGCGGTCGGGTGAGTGATGAGCACGGGGAGAGATTGGCTCGATGGCAGATGATTCGAAGATCATTCTGCCCCCCCGAAAATAGCTCTCCAGTTACGAAGGTTGTCTGAAAGCATTAATAAGTAATGAAGGACCAGTGGCCCTGGCTTTGTGGACGCATACATGCACATGTGTGTGTGTGTGTGTGTGTGTGTGTGAGTTTTTGTCACGAACGTATGTTTGGTAGGCGTGTCTGTGTTGCTCTGGGTATTTGATTGCATTTGTGAAAATATCTTTCCATCTAATTAGATTTTATTCTTTCTGTTTTGTGCCTGTGATGTGTTCATTAGCTCTTATGACATTCAGGTGAATGAACCTGTCTCAAAATCTAATCCAATTTTATACATTTTACGTGTGTGTGTGTGTGTGTGTGTGTGTGTGTGTGTGTGTGCCTGTGTAAATGTCATGCTCTTGATATGAATAATATTCAGACACTGTCCCTGACTCCCATTTTGAAAAGTAGTTTTCTTCAGGTGTGTCTTCAGAGGAAAGCGATGTGAAAGTGTATTAAAGGCACACTTCCTAATCTAAATGTAGATAAAAAGGTCACGCAGACCACCGAGGATCCCGGCATTAAGGCCGGAACACTTTGAATGTGATCGACGGGGTCTTTTCAATATTTGCCCCCAGAGGAACTTGTTCAGTCGAGGTTGTTGAGCCGCCGGAGTCCTCGCGCATCTCTTCTCACGATCACTCGAGTCAGTAGATGACGTCCTAAACCACAGCCGCACTCATTAAATATATATCTGCTGTGTGAAATATCACCTCTGCTCTCTTGATCACGCTGTAAAAGAGGAGTAAAACGGGTATCCACGTCTTTGATTGGGATCAGCTAAGAAACACTCAAATCATGGATTTTTTTCACATATAACTCACAATCATTCATTTAGAATTTAATGTAAAGAAATTGAGACATATGTGGTCAGTAAAGCTACAGATTGGGGCTTTTAAGTATGATGAATTATTAAGTCGTGCTAATGGGAATGTTTCAACGTGACATATGGTTTGGGATGGGCCCATTTGTGTAGCTAAGTGAGTGGTTCACACTTTCTGGCTAATAAAGAGACTCTGGGAGTGCAGCTTCTGGACGTTAAGCTGCTTTATTGTAGTAACTCTCATTCATTGTGCTGTATCGTTTATTGAACCTTATGTGTTACTTTGTATTTGTATGTTTTTTTTTTTTTAGGCTCTGACTCTGGGATCGGATCAGACGATGCTACTTGTTGTTTATGGGCAATTACAAGCTACATATCTAGTTTTTGAGACGAGTAGGACAGAGTCGGCACATCAGACGACTTAAAAACATCCCACTGAGTCTATGTTACAGCCTCCATACTGGAGTTGACAAAGCCTTCTTTATCAAAAAAGGAGGAAAAATAATTGCGTCTTGTTGGCCAACAAATCCCCAGCTGAGCGAGCGAGGAGTTCCACACTGTTCCCCTTTACGCTCATGTGCTGCCAGAGCTCCTACAGTTTGTAGGTCTTTTGTGTAGTGGCCATTTTGCATTTATCCCTAGTAAACACTCAGTTTAATTTGACTGGGGACTCAGCGTGGCACAAATTAAATCAACTCCCCGTGTACAGTCATTTATTTTTTGCGAAGGACGGACAGAGCGGCCAGTGAGAATAATGCGACTAGATCGTAAATCTCCCGCGTAACCAGACTGCAGAGCAGATAGCAGGCGCAAAAACCAGAATGATGTAATCTCCAAACTGTCATGTTCCTTTGTCCTTTGGTGCATAAAGAGACTTCATCTAAATCTACGGGGTGTGTTGTGAAGACCTTTTTAGTTCTGATCGCTCAATAGGCCAGAGCACCTGGACGGCACTAATGGATACAAGGCTGTAATTTGTCCCCGGAGTTAATCAGCCCCGAGTGAGGGAGGAGAAGAAGAAGAAGAAGAAGGAAGGTGTGAGGGAGGGGAACAAATGTATAGATTTAGTAAGAGGGGAAGGGAAAGAGGAGGGAACCCCAGTTGTTCTACAGGGAGAGGATGGCTGCAAAGGAAAAAACCCCGAGGAGAGAATAAATCAAGTCATCATGCGTGGCCAGTAATAAGCCATTTTTCTTTTAATAAATGACCTCCACGCGCTACATAAATATCATCTTACCCACACAAGTGTCACTTCCACTTTATCTCCTGCCAGCAAGAGACACACACGGGGGGGGAGAGAGGAACGAGAGACAGTTGTAGCGGTTTGCAGTATCTGCAGTGAAAAGGATGAAGGGATCCATGTATCTACATGTGGGTGATACGAGGATAGGGCTACACCATATCAGGCAGAAAATGTCCCGATCCAACAGATGTGGGGTGATGGGAATGAAGCGGATGACGGGTAATACAATTTATCATAGTTTCCCATGTTTAGTAACAACCCGTTCTGCATCTGGAAAGCCACACGAGGTTTAAAAATACAAAAATCGAGCATTTTTGTATATGATGGGCTTCGTGTCTCGGGCCTTCCTGTCCTATCACAGTTGCTCGCCATGCGGGTCGTGAAAGACTCGAAAAGATTTGGTATAATGACCATCTGAAAAGACATTGTGTAGCCTGAAGCATTGTGTAGCCTGAAGCCTGAAGCTATACTGCCTGAAGCTATACTGCTATACACATTTGAACCGTTTTAGGATAAGCATCACACAAGCATATATCAAATGGTCCAATATCCAGAAGTGTGTGTGTGTGTGTGTGTGTGTTGAATGTTTGCGCCAAGAGGCATTCTTCTTTCGGACGCATGTGAGTTTTGGCGTATGAGCATGTTTTAAATGGGCCTTCATGTGAGGGTTTTGTCAGGGAATGAAATGATTTAACTTCACTTGTCAGGCGAGCGTAATGGGCGTATGTGATCGTGTACAGTAACGACTCCACGAGCAGACCGACATGTTCCTCGTCATCCTCGTCCTCCAGGGACGTACTCCGCATTAGTCCTGCAGTTTCTCGTAGCGTCTCACCCCCTGAGCCTCAGGGAGGGAAGTGCTTCATTGTTCGCCGCGATGGAATCAAAACACACAATGATGATTCCCTGTCATGGTTCCCATTGTCTCCGAGATGTTCTCTCTATGCTCCCACAACGCCGTGAGTGTCTTCGTTCCCAGGCAGACGGGAAGGGCAGGGCAAAGGCTGCAGAGCTCCAGATCGCATCATCTTACGTCGAGGATTACATGTAATGTAATTACTGTAACATGGTTACAAATATTATGGCCGAAATCGGCTGCAAATACTGGAAAGACAGCATAGTAATCAGATGTAGGTGTTGTCCCATGATTCCTGCAATGTTGTTAGATGGAGCTAAAGCAGGAGGCCTTAGAAGAGAATGTGGAGAGAATACACACTCGGGAATCACAATGAGAGGAGATCATTTCTTTTACTTAGTGGCTGTTTTTGAGCGTCTGTTTCGGGATTCAGCCTGTAATAAAGGCTGTTTATTTTTTTCTTCACACGCCCACTGAAGCTTTAAGCATAACTGCCTGAGTTGTAACTGGTTGCAGTTAACAGGATTACACTAATTTGACATGAATACTTGAGGAACTCTGGCCTGTAACAGGCTCTTACCGATTATAAATGTGCGTTTAGTATTCAAGCTAAGGAGTTCAGAGAATGTTGCCGCTAAAGGCCAAACTATGCCGATTATTATCTTGAATAAAAGAAAATAGTGAATAAAGGCCCATTATGATTTCAGGAAGCCTGAGGCAACATGTTGAAATAGCTTCTGACCAACATTCTACAAACTAAAGGTTTTCACTTTACTTTCATATTAGACAAAGAAAAACAACAAATATAACATTTTAAGGTTTTATCCAAGAAATTTGTCACTAAAAATAGATTGATTGAAAAAAAAAAATAGATCTACTAATTGTTGTAACATGTAACACTTATGGCACGTGTAATTTGTAACATGACATCACATGATGACAAGCTGATATCATCTGCTGATCTTACTGAATTCAGAATGTGCTTGTTAGGTAATCTGATGACGGATCAGTCTGTCTCTGTGACCTGAACAACACACGAGCTGTGGGACGACAGAGTAAGACAACGTCAAAAGAGACGCACATTCAAAAGCAACACAGCCACAGGAGACCTGTAACAGACGTTTTCAGGCCAAAGCTGGAATGCCCAGAGGTGTGGTCTCAAAATGTCAGATCCATTGGATATCAACAATAGCATGACAGGTGTGAGAGGAGAGGAGGGAGGAGAGGAGGGAGAGAGGAAGAAAAGAAGTGAAAGTAGGACCAATCGGAGAGCGGGACAGAAGTACTGAGTTGAAGCTATCGTGTCTAACTCTTGTCTTCCGAGAGCAACAGACGGTGAGGCGGACTAATCTTTAAACGGCTCCATCCTCTTTTCAGTCGGTCCCCATGCTGGCTCCATGCGTTATAGACTCCGGCACTGTCAAAGCAGAACAAGGGGAAAGAGAGTCAAAGACTGGAGCCTGAGAGCCTGAGAGCCATTCAAATAGCTGCACTCTATTTCACCCTTTTCACCGCTCGTCCTTGCCTCCCGTTTCGTTTTGGATGTCTGTTTCATTTTTCTTCTTCTTCATATACATATCTCTCTCCTCTCCGCTCTTCAGGTGCCTGATTCTGCCTCCCCTCCTTGCCTTCGCAATTTTCCTTTTTCAATCTCTCGCTCTCTCTGCCCCACACATTTCCCCTCTCTACCCATGTGAGATTGGGCCTTTTCTTCCATGAGTGTGCTCCGTAAGTGGCACTGAAGGTGTGTGTGTGTGTGTGTGTGTGTGTGTGCGTGTGCGTGTCGTCCAGCCATGTGTGTATAGAAGCCATCTCACAGCTGGCTCTATTCAAAACAATATTCAGCAGCGGGGTAATTTCATCAGTCGCTCTGTGGTCCAGGGGTCAACACTGATTCAGAGCCATTTTCCATCTCTCAGCCTCTCTCGCTCATAACGCTCTCACACACCTTCACACATGCCTCAATGCATGCAGAGACACACGCACGCCTCTATCAGAGCCTATATGAATATGTAATTGTAGCGTGGCCTTAGGGGGGGGGGAGAAATTAAAGGGAACCAACAACGCCACCTGGAGACTTGCACCCCAGGAAATATAAACTTAACGAACCAAATATATATATATATAGTCTTGAATTAATTAAGGACACACAGATTCATAACTGATATTTGACAGAGACGCGTTTCATAAAATTAACATGATATTTATTAAAGGATTAAAGGAAAATCATTAAAACTACCAAACCATGCAGAACAAATGAACAGCTCAAACATGCACAACAAAAGCCAACCAAGTAGAATGGAGGCAAAAACAAACAAACAAAATAAGGCAGCAAAACAGCAGCAGGTGAACCTACAAATGATAAAAGAGATTAAAAGGGCACACCATGCTGCAAAATAATACAAATTAAGATGGTGACTACTTACCACCTCAAACAAGGGGTAAGTAGTCAGATGGCAACAAGAGGAGGAATACGTCTGAACTCACCACAACACCAGGGCAGGGGCCAGACAGGACTGAGGCCAGGACCACAGGTGCCTTTTAAGGGCTGGCACTAATTGGGGGGAGGAGCCTAGCCTGAGGGCTGCGTTCACAACCCTACACTCTGAGGAGTGTTCCCCACTACAATCTACCCCCTAGTTTTTAAATCGTCGCCCCGACGATTGGGACCTACTGCCATGGTCTGAATATGGCAGAAACGCTAGGCACAGGTACCTGAGAGTTCGTAGCCCCCATTGACCTACTCTCGGCTGTCTGGGGTAGGTGATGGAGGTTAGGATGCCTCCCAGCATTAGTTCGTGTGGTCCTTCTTGTGGATGCCTCCCTGTTGCCTGGGAGAACCGCGACTGTACCTGGTAGTTGATTTGCCTGGTGCCGGCTGGAAGAAGGTGGCACCATTGCCTCTGGCTGATTTGAGGCATGAGCATACAGATTGGGTTGGCAATCGACTGGTGCATTTGTACATCCAGGAACCAGCATGAACCATTCACCATCCAGCGATGACTCATCTATGGGAGGGGGTTCCGTCTCTTGGGTTGGCTCACTAGGACTGTTGATCACACAAGCCAATTTACTTTTTATTAGTGAACGATGGACATGTTTTACCTTGTGAGGGTCGTTCATCGGGGCAATAGTATACACCGATCCCCCAACTGCTGGAGCCCTTAGCACTTTGTACTCTACCGAGCTCCAGATGTCTTGGATCTTATGACGGCCTCTGACTCCAACATCCCGGAGGTAGACCAACTGACCTTCTTGCAGGGGGACATCTCGCACCCGTTTATCATAGTGCTTCTTACGCTGAGCAGCTGTAGCCTCGAGGTGTTTGGTAGCGCCCTCAAAAGCATGTCGTAGTCGTGTTTGGTGTTCCACAATCCAGTCATGGGCGGTACCAGCCACAGGTTCCTGAACTCTGCCCAAAAGGAAATCGACAGGTAACTGAGGGTCCTGCCCAAACATCAAGAAAAATGGAGACTCACCAGTGGATTGGTGCGCTGTGGTGTTGTAGGAGAAAGTCACTTGTGGCAGGTAGCACGACCAATCCCTCTTCTTGGTGACTGGCAGGGTGCGTAGGAGGTTATGTAGGGTGCGGTTGAACCGCTCACATTGGCCATTACCAGCTGGATGGTAGGGAGTGGTGTGGCTTTTCTCAATGCTGTATATACTGCAAAGCTGTTTGATGAGATGGCTCTCGAAATTCCTGCCTTGGTCAGAGTGGATACGACTGGGAACGCCAAACTTGCAGAACCACTCATTGACCAGCACCTTGGCCACCGTTGAGGCCCGTTGGTCGTGTGTTGGAACTGCCTGAGTGTACTTGGAAAAGACATCAGTCATGACCAGGACATTCTCCATCCCGTTTTTCGACGGCTCTAGCATAGTAAAGTCCACCGCAAGTATTTGATTTGGGCGAGAAGCTAACAAATGGCCCATGTAGGCGCAGGTAGCCGGTTGAGTGTTTTTAGCTAGCTGACAACGTTCACACTCCAGACACCATTTCTTAATGTCATGGTGCATTCCGGGCCAGTAGCACCGCTGATGGACCAAATCAGTTGTCCGTTGTATGCCTTGATGTCCATGTTCATGATGTAGCTGATACAGGACCTGGCTCTTAAGCGACATGGGTAGCACCAGCTGGAGAACCTCTTCTCCCTTGGGGTGGCAGATTCTGCGATAAAGAACTCCATCTTGTTCCACTATCCGGTCCCACTGTCTTACCAGCACAAGAGCTTCCTTGGAGGCCTGGCGTCGTTCAGCTGCATCAGGGCCCTTCCTTTTGGTCCAAAACCCCAGGAATTCCTTGATGATAGGGTCTGCTTCCTGTAAAACACGTAGGTCAGACTGAGTGTGGCAAGGGAAAACTGAGATGGTGGCCTGTGTAGCTTGCTTGGTTCCAATAGCCTGCTGGAGCGGGTCTGGGACTTGGATGCCAGAGGCTGCATAATCCGATGCGCTGAATGGGTGCTGCCGGGAAAGGGCATCTGCATTCTGATTACTGCGACCAGGCCTATACTTGATGGTGAAATCAAAGGCGGCAAGTTGTGCAGCCCAACGCTGTTCCGTAGCACCCAGCTTGGCTGTGGATAGATGACTTAGTGGGTTATTGTCCGTATACACCACACATTTCTGTCCCAAGAGGTAATCTCTGAATTTTTCAGTCATAGCCCATTTGAGGGCCAGAAACTCCAATTTCATAGAGCTGTAGTTGCTCATGTTACGCTCTGTAGGCTTAAGGCCACGGCTCGCATAAGCTATGGGTCTTACCTTACCATCCTGTTCTTGTGAGAGCACAGCACCCAGTCCACTGTAGCTGGCATCAACCTCTAGGATGAATGGTAAGGTGAAGTTAGCATAGGCCAAGACTGGAGAAGCCATCAACCTACCCTTAAGACCCTCAAAGCTCTGCTCACACTCCTCCGTCCACGCCGCAGGTAGAATTTGTCCTGCTTTCCGTGATTTTGAGCCAGTCAGTTCAGCAACCAGGCGATGCAGTGGGGCAGCAAGCTTGGCAAACCCCTCAACAAAACGGCGGTAGTAGCTTGCAAATCCTAGGAAGGAACGCAACTCAGACCCATGGTTAGGTCGCTGCCACTTTGAGACCGCTTCTATTTTGCCAGGGTCTGTGGACACACCATCCCTGGATATGATGTGGCCCAAGTATTTCACCTCTGGTCTGAAGAAGGAGCACTTTTCCCACTTAGCTTTGAGGCCCTCCTGCTGCAATCGGCCCAGTACGGCATCCAGACGCTCCACATGCTGTGCTACAGTGGAAGAGAAAACAACAACATCATCCAAGTACAGTAGCAATGACTGACAGTGCTGATCTCCAAAGATCCTCTCCATTAATCTCTGGAAGGTACTTGGGGCATTGCACAACCCAAATGGCATCCGGTTCCACTCGAACAGCCCAAAGGGGGTGCAGAATGCAGTCTTCATTTTGTCCTTTTCTAGGACTGGTACTTGGTTGTACCCGGCAGCCAGATCCAGAGTCGAGAACCAGCGGGCCCCTGACAAGGTGTCAAGGGACTCTTCAATACGGGGCAATGGGAATGCGTCTTTGCGGGTCTTGCTGTTCAGGAGCCGATAGTCCACACACAGACGAAGGCTGCCATCCTTCTTCTTTACCAGCACAATGGGAGAGGCAAAGGGGCTACTACTTTCTCTGATAACCTGTGCCTCAAGAAGCTGGTGGATGTGAGTCTTTGCTGCCTCATACTCTGACGGACGAATGCGCCGATATCTCTGACGTACAGGTACCTCATCCACTAAAGGAATTTCATGGGAAATAAGATTAGTGCAACCTATATCTCCTTCATGGGCAGAAAAGACACCACTGTACTTCTGCAGTAAGGACCTGACCTGACATTGCTCTGGCTCGTTGAGTGCCGTTAAATCAGCTGCCGCAATTTTGTCCTGCACTGTACTGGTTACAGTCTGGGAGGAAACTGTGGCTGATATCTCTCCCTCTTCAAGACCGGCGGGTAAACTCACCAGGTGGGCATGACTCACGGTGCCCAAAACAGTGCGAGGGTACAGTAAAACATCTTCGGTCCCTACATTTACAATGGGGATATAAACAGTACCTCTTATCACACGGACTAGCGCTGGGGATGCTAGTAACCCTGCAGGTAAGCCGTTGGTAAGGGGCTCAAACAAAACATCATCTGCCAGGTGATGTTGGGAGCATGTGGCTGCCACCAATTTCATTGCACCCCCGGGAACTCTGCAGACCCTCCCTCCCTTCACCTTTACACGACCCGAGCGATCAGGAGGGGCATTAGCCTGGACCTGGTGACACTGCTGGAGAGCTTGCTGAATTGGGGTTGGAGCCTGCAACACAGAGGGCAAGTTAAAAAGAGCCGGACCATGCTGTACAAACAACTCCCAGTAACATTCCTTGATGATATTCATTCCTAGTACACCAGGAACTGCAGGCATATTGTGTGAGGGATCCCTAACCACCAACACTCCACGCTTTGCAATAACTTTATCACAAAGCTGCACATCCAACTCAAAGTAGCCTACATACGGTATTGCCAGCCCATTAGCAGCACTTAGCCTCAACCAGTTGCAAGAGTGAAGCTTTTCTGTGCCCCAAGGTACAAAATGCTGTACAAAGAAACTCTCCGTTATGGTTGAGACCATTGACCCGGTGTCAACAAGGCATGGAACCCAAACCCCACCCATCAACACCGTAATGGTTGGGCAAGCAGACACCAGATTGTGAGGGTCATCTACTGCAGACTCTGAGCCGGGGGAGCCCCCACCTGAACTTTGGCTCAACAGTTCAGAGGGCGAAAGTTTCCCTGGTTCTGAGTGGAGTGCTGATCATTAGAGTTGGTGTGTACTGCTACAGTGGCTGGCTGGGGCAAAGCAGCAACATATTCTCCTTTACACTCTCTTGCAAAGTGACCAGGCTGTTGGCACCTCCTACAAATTACAGTTTTCATGCGAGGCTTTGACTGAGTTCTAGGGACATTGTTAAGTGCTGCAAGGCTTCTGGTAAGCTGATTCAACTGATCTTGCTGATTCCTCAAAATTTCCTTTAGTTCACCTAGCTCAGAGGTAACAGAGGAGTTACCTGCCTTGCCATAACCGGGATGGCCTCCCTGAACAGAATGCTGAAAACCAAATGCTGCAGGGACAGAGTTGCTTCTGCTCCTCCCACCCCCTGGCATCCCTTCTTGTTCCCACCTAATGGCCTCACCACGGACATCTATCAAGGTGGCAGTGGGGTGACCCCTGACAAACTGCTTGAGTTCTCTGCGTAGGTAACAATCAGACACATGTTCGACAAACTGATCTCTGAGTAACACGTCCTTGTTCAGTAACCCATGTGGGGCCCTTTTTACAACCTTATCCATGAGACACATGAGTGCGTGAGAAAATTCTTGTAGTGTTTCCCCCTCTTGTTGCTTTCTGGAAAAGAAATCTTCCTGCAAAGACACATATGACCTAGTACACCCATACAATTCCTGCCAACAACGCCAGAATGTAGCGTGGCCTTAGGGGGGGGGGAGAAATTAAAGGGAACCAACAACGCCACCTGGAGACTTGCACCCCAGGAAATATAAACTTAACGAACCAAATATATATATATATAGTCTTGAATTAATTAAGGACACACAGATTCATAACTGATATTTGACAGAGACGCGTTTCATAAAATTAACATGATATTTATTAAAGGATTAAAGGAAAATCATTAAAACTACCAAACCATGCAGAACAAATGAACAGCTCAAACATGCACAACAAAAGCCAACCAAGTAGAATGGAGGCAAAAACAAACAAACAAAATAAGGCAGCAAAACAGCAGCAGGTGAACCTACAAATGATAAAAGAGATTAAAAGGGCACACCATGCTGCAAAATAATACAAATTAAGATGGTGACTACTTACCACCTCAAACAAGGGGTAAGTAGTCAGATGGCAACAAGAGGAGGAATACGTCTGAACTCACCACAACACCAGGGCAGGGGCCAGACAGGACTGAGGCCAGGACCACAGGTGCCTTTTAAGGGCTGGCACTAATTGGGGGGAGGAGCCTAGCCTGAGGGCTGCGTTCACAACCCTACACTCTGAGGAGTGTTCCCCACTACATAATGGTAACGCGAGGGTGCAGTTTTCCATTTCCCTTGCAGGGAGTACTGCTGGAATCATTACAATATTGTGTTTTTAATGGAATATACGGTTCATTCATGTATTGCACAGCCTATGCTGTGTTACCTTGTGGTACTGAGCGTTAGCATCGGTCCTACTTTACTGTGTTCCTTTAAATATTAGATTCTCCGAATTTAAAAACCCAAACAAATCAGAACTTTTTTTTGAATCAGAATCTTTCTCCTCAGATTATGTAGACTATTGGTTCCCAATGACTGCACGAAAAACTGAGGGGGGGGGGGGCAGACTAATCTCCTTTAAAGGGAAAATATGCCACTCTTATATGTGGACGATGAATTCCCCAGTCCGTGCAATATTGATCTCTGTGCCTGCATGTAGCAGGATGCATTGCGTGCGAGCGCCGAGTTGGCTACCTCCTTATATATAAACAACCGACTACACATTCTAGCCTCTTCTTTGTATTCATTATTGATTTTAATAAATTAATTTTGATGAACAACTTGCTTTGTGTGTACATTTTACAACCCGTAGACTTCAAAGCAATGGGAGCATTAGACGGACACATAAATAATTCAATTTAAAACCAATACATAGCGTAGATAAGAAATGTAATTAAAAACATGCTCCTTATCTTCCAATAAGCATGTTTCTTTCCCTTGAATATGTGAGTGAGTGCATTTCTGTTTCTAGTAAAACGATCCATTAACCATCATTGTGGCATGTTCTGATGACAGTGAAGGTGTCATTAGATCATTAACATCAGTCAGAAATAGGCCTGGCTTTATCAATATATCTATTTACTGACTGCGTGAAGAAGCCTAATTCTCCTTTACAATACTTCACTACATGTTGACAATGAAGCATGTAAACTGCAGTATGCAATAGTCAGGATCAGTATGATGGAACAGTGACATTACAATGTGCCAGAGGAACCAAATCTGTGCTTTTACGGGCAAAACCTTTGTTTTTTTCAAGCATATACCACAGGCCTTCGTCACATGGTTACATGTGATTACACTGTCAATTTTGTCAGTTCTAATTATTCAAATGAAACAGATCTGAGACAGCTTTTAGATCTAAACCTGTTTTAAGTGTTGAGAGGTGGCCCATGTTGGCCCATGTTGGCCCATGTTGGCCCATGTTGGTCACTACTGTGGGTAGTGACCAACAGTGTGTCTGTGCAGTACTCACCTGCTACTCCTCGAGTTGAGAACCAGGGTTTAGTACTTTTCACCACCATGCCAGGAAAAGTACAATGCTCCTTTTAATATGACCGACTCCTTCCCTTTGAAAGCTTCATTTACTGCTGATTTGCTTTTAGAAGTCTTTATCACTGTCACGGTGGCCTTTCAGCACCAGTGCCGTCCTCTGCCAAGTGTCTGTCTCCAAAACGCTCTAATTCAAGTCTGTGCGAGCAATCGGGCCCGCTGATATTTTCTATCGACCTTTTAACAAGAGATTCATCACGGATCACTTTTCTCTGCCCAGAATTACCCAAGGGAGGCCGGTTCTGTCGGTTCACTCTGATCATGCTTCATACCACGATTACTGCATGTCTAGCCTTCATGCTTTTGAGATGTGGCTTTGTCGCCGTAACGTTACCTTCCCGTATTAAGTAATGACGACGAGACAGGAACAGACAGTGACCACTATGTATCCTGTTCTTCCCACAGTGTATGCAGCGAGTCCCTCCTTTCAGCTCAGCACCTCAGCTGATGAGATCATCCAAACCCATTTTTCCCGCATGGATTTTCTGCAAACCCGTCTCTTCTAGGCTCGTGATGGATCTCATACGGACACAATATGTGGTACGAGTGTCAGCAGTGCATGTACTGCCTATGTTTTCTCCTGACGGTACATATGTTCCCTGTCGTATAGACTCTGGACCAGCGTACATTGTGTAAATGATACGCATAGACCAGACATGTTTACAGTGTCTACATGTTCAGCCTGGCCGTGTAGAGACCCTCAAAAGAGGTTTATTGCAGAATATGATTTCTACATGCTGGTAGTGTTTATCTCCTCGTCGGTAGGTACATGATCTAATCAGATAAGTGACAGTCGGGTCAAAGCTGTGTGCGTTTGTGGGGGGGAGGGTAACTTAAGACGAAAACTGGTTTTAGTCTGTGGAAATAGGAGGAAGAGGAGGAAATGGAATTGAAAGCAGGGGTTGAAGGATGAAGAGCTAAAGGTGGGAGCAGAGGGAAATGGAGGTGAAAGAGGGTGACCAGCAGAAAAAGGAGCATTATGAAAATCAATACCCATTTCAAGCTGACTTTTTACACATTTCAATGTTCTTCTGAGATATGAGGAGTCTCCATGGCAACGCAGTGATGCCTATATCACGGAAAAAGTAAAATACTACCGTACACATGAACTTTAGCTGCACCAGTGTGGAGAGGAAGCCAGGAAGAGGGATCTAAGCTGTGGGTTCATATTCTATGTGCAGCTTCTCATCTTTGACTAATAATTCAACGGTCAGACTTCTACTATCAGCTACTGAACATTTTATATGGAGAAATTAACATAACTTATACTTCCATAACCATGGATGCCCATAATCCACCCTCCAGTACACTACTTCATCAGAGCTGGCCATAGAGCACTGGAAACCCTAATACATGTTGGTGAGACATCAATAATATGCTTCATGGACACACAGAGATCTCCCATAAAACAAAAACGGAAGGGATATGAAGGAAATAGAAACTGAAGGCACGTGGAAGAGGAACAGGAAGAGAACATCAATGTTTATCCAAAATGTCATCAATTCATCATTTTATCCTATTAGACGTTTGTGTGAAATTGTCATAATTAACATATCAATTCTTGAAAAATTAATCAGTTTATTTAAGTTAATTCCAAATTTGAGGACATTTGCTCAAGGCGTTCGTGAGGTCATCGTGACCTTGACCTCTTCACCATCAAATTCATTCTTGAGTGCCAGTGGACGTTTATGCCAAATCTGAAGAGGAGGCGTATCTGAGATATTGCGTTCACGAGCCAGGACCGAACGGACGGACGGACAACCTGAAAACACAATGCCTCCATCCGAGGAACACAAGAAGGAACCCAAAGATAATGGAGGTAAATGGAAGAAGCTTATAGCATATAGGTGAAGCAAAGCTGGAATGAGATGAAAGCAGACAAAAGAACCGAGGAATATCCGGAGGAGGAGGAGGAGGAGGAGGAGGAGGAGGAGGTGTGTATACGCTCCCAGCTCATGACTTCCCCTCTCCACGAGGAGGTCATCGCCATCATCATGTGTGGAGGAGAGCAGGGTTACGGATATGAGGGAAGGGCCCCTCTCCATAATGGATTGCTATAGACCCACAGCACCCCCAATTCTCTTCCTCCCCCCCCCGCTTTTCTCTCCCCTCCCATCATTTCCCTCTCCCTCCATCACCTCCTCCCCTCCATCTTATCTCTCCATCTCCCAGACAGTCGTTCATCTTCCTCCGTGTGCCGCCGCTCCCATTTGTTCTCTCTTGACATGGCCTTTTACCTCAGATCCAATTCCCACCATTTTAATCGAGACAAAATCGCATTACGGTGGGCTGCTGTTCCTGCCTGCCTGCCTGCACCAGTGTGCGTGTGCTCGCCTGCATGTGTGTGTGTGTGTGTGTGTGTGTGTGTCCCACCATTTTGTGTTTGTGATGGGGTGTGTCTACCTGCAGCCTAAATACGTCTTTTCTGCCTTTTTAATCTGTAAGAGTGTATTTCTTTGCTGTACTCATGTGTATGAGCATGCTAGTGGTGCAGAACAAACGGTAAACAACATTTAGTACATCATGATGTTCATAATTCCTCTCTATTATATACAGTTTGGAGTTATAATCACCTTTTAGCTTTTTAACTCATTTCTCCTCTTTTCTTTCTGCATGTGCTTTGGCAGCGAGAAATTAATTTAACATGTCACGCCAATAAAAAAACAGAAATTGAATTGGTAAGCGAGCGAATCTGTCACCCATTTTATGTCTCTGAGAGACAGATTTGGCTCCGTGCATGGTGGCATTCTGCAGTGTGAATGTTATCTGATTGGCTGCGATACCTGTGTGTGCCACATGGCAAACGCAGTGCGTTTGTGTGCATGTGCATATGAGGTTTTGTTTTTGTGTGTGTGTGTGTGTGTGTGTGTGTGGTGTTTATCTCTTCTGGTCCCATATCCCCGACTATTTCTTTGGCAGTCTGCTCAACGGAGGGAGGAAGAGAAAGGGCAGGTGCAGGAGGACAGAAAGGGGGAGTAGAGAGAGAGAGATGAGTCTCTGGAGCAATCACTCGTATGCTTGTGAGAGAGGAGACACTGATATCACCGAGTTTATCAGAGGAAGTCTCTCTCTCCCTTTCTCTCTCTCTCTCTCCCTCTCTCCTTGACCACCTGTTTTTCTTCCTCCCCTTTATCTGTCTCTCATAAAGCCTCCCGCACTGTCTGTCATGTCAGTATCCTCATCATCTCTGTAAAGGGGCTCAGACATGGAATCGACGCTTTTGTGTTGATCCATTTTGGATTGTTTTGGCACACGGAAGGATGTCTATAGGTAGTAGGCACTACTTTACTGATTGCCCTGTAAAACCTTAGTACTTTTATATATGAATCTGAAATGTGATACAGTTCTGGGTAATAAATGTGGGAACCAGGAAATTATGATTGTATTAAAATATGAATTATAAAGCTCCTTAGATTTGTGTTTTTTCCTATATTTTCATGAAGATAAGTTGATTCAAGTTACTGTCGGGAACATTTGACTGTTAATGAAACGGTCCTAATGTAATATCGATGCCTCTGTATGACCTTCATATGTAAACAAGACCATCAGTGAGAATGTTGGCTCTATATATCTCTGTATAGTTATTCTTAATGCTCGTCACCGGTGCCTCTGGGTCTGTTCAGGTTCAACCAGAAACTCCAAACCGCTGACCGACCCGACTCCGCTGCCACCTTCCACCTGCAGTCCGAAGCCACGCGTCTTCTTCAAGTAAAGCCATGCTTGTGTGGTTTTTCCACGAGAAGTGATTTAAGGATAACGTCACCCTTAAAATCACCATTTTACATCAATTACTCCCCAAAAGAAAGAAATGCATTCACAAAAAGCATTCTACATTACTACAGCCTTTGTGAGCTCTTTTCTTGTATTCAAAAGCGTGCAGACTGAACCATGATGGGACTTTTCTTCCTCCAACACAGTTCGTAGCGCATAGTGTCTTCCTCTTTGTATGGAAACGGCGAGATAAAGTGCCGTGAAGGAGCGTCCTGCTGCTGTGGTTAGTTGAGTTGCGATAACTCCGAAGATGTAGTCTGTCTGAAACATGGACGCTCTGCAGGGTGCGATGCACAGATTCATCTCTCTGCTTAAAGAGGGATAGATAATGACGAGGTCTCAGAAGACACGGCGTTATCTTTAGTGCTCGTTTCATCCATTTTTTTTTTACACGTAACGCATGTCAGCCTCTTTCTTCTCTGAACACCATGGGAGACAGGCAGCAGAAGCTAAATGAGGACAGAGACAAAAGGGTGTCCTCTTGTTGTGATTAGGCTCATCCTGATTACTGAGACTCTCTGTGCTGCACTCCCCCCCGCCTCTACGCCGGTCTAAACAATAGATAATATCTTGTTACTGAATGAAGTGGAGACAGAGGGATGGATGAACAGAGAGAGCGAGTGCGCCCCCTCGTTGTGTTGACACAGTAGATGTCTGCAGCACCTTCTCCCCTCTGCCTCTGTGAGTTTAAAGCGTGGATAACATCTGCATATCAAAAGACGGCGAGGCAGAGGTACGAGAGTCCTCTTCTTGTGCCTGTAGCGGTGTCCTCAAGCTGAGAACAGGCTGGATATTTTGTAATTGGATAAGAGCTTTAAGCCCAGAATCCAGATAAGAGCATGTTATGTAAGATTCATTTAGTGACACAGCCCTTCAAAAAAATTGGGGAGATTGAAATAACAAAAAAAAAAAAAAAGGCAAAGTGACCCAGAAATGTCCGCATTTAATGCACCCTCACTAAAATAGTAACTCATCTGCTAGTTTCTGCAGCTTTTCATGAAATCTCTTGCGTAATGCAAATTGGGAGATGGAGAAATGATTTAAAAAAATGTGGCTCCTAAATGTACAGGACACCTGCTTCTGCTAAATAACTAATGAAACATTGTTAGTGAAGTATAACAGAATAAAGAATATGTGGCTGGTTTCTGTCGTCATTCATTCACTATCATCTTATCACACCTTCCTTGGACTCCTGAGGGCCACCCTGTCCCTCTAATGTCTGCAGGCTTTGTTGGCGCCATAATACTGTGCAGGCTTCTGTGTGGATGTGTCGAGATGGGTTTGCGAGTATGAAGAGGGTGTGTGAGTGAGAAAAAGGCGAGGATTGTCAGAGTTACTGTTTGTGATAATGAGTCTTTGTAGCAGTGTGAATGTGTGTGTGTGTGTGTGTGTGTTCTTACGTGTGCAGTACGCATTTGACAACGAGTGCATGTGACCCATTTCTGAGTTAAAAACATGAACACATACAATATAATCAAAACTAGGTCGGCTTGGAAATGCCGGCTCGTAGAGGCCCGAGGTGAAGGTGGCTCGCTGCTCCAACTGTGAGCTTTACAGCCCCCCTAGCCTGGACCATGCTGCTTCCCAGAGACGTGGACTTGGTGCAGGGAGAGTGGGCGCAGCTCTCACATTGTGATTATAGACGGGGAGGCTAGCGTAGCTTGCTAGCGATGTGACGTCAGCGGATGAGCGGTTGTTCGAATCAATGACGGACAAAACACCTATCTCGACTTTCTACAGTTTCTGACCATATATAAGACACAATATGTCTGCTCGACAGAGAAGATATGTTTTTCTGTAATTTAGGTGAACTTTAAGGTTTCGAGAGAAAAAAACCCACATTGTCCTCACATGTGACAAGAACAAAGTGTGTGCACGCATGTGTGAAGCCACATTCCCCTCCTGTAACCGTGTTTGTAATGTGTAGCGTACAGGTGTGTGTGTTCATCGAGCCTATCCTGCCCTCTCGTGACTGTGTGTGCGGTGTAACCTATCACTGTCTCTACTTGTGTGTGTGTGTGTGTGTGTGTGTGTAGCGGTACTCCAGGCCCTCCCACGAGGTGGCAATGAGAGTGAATGAGCACTTCCTCCCCCACGGTGTCCAAAGGGGACTAGCATCTGTCAGCGTGATGCACTCCCAACCGGTACAAACTCCATTACCCAGTGTCCTGCTTCTCTGTCACTGTCAGCAAACCTGGTAGCACCCACACCGGGCACGTTCACACACAACTGAGACCAGAACACACACACACACACACGGACACCTGGTCAGTTGTAAACACAGGCATGTTGGCTACACGTACACATTATGGGACGCTATGATAAGTCAGCTGTGTGTATACTAGGGCTGCACGATTATGGCCAAAATCATAATCGCGATTATTTTGATCAATATTGAGATCGCGATTATTGATCACGATTAGTGGTGTAACGGATCACGGGTCGATCCGCGGATCAATTGAGTATTTTTTCTTCTTTTTTTTTTTTTTTACAGTGTAATCATAGTGTGTAATACAGTTTTACTGCTGCTGTTCCTTTTCAAGTAACAAGTCCCCGAATATCAATGCAAAGTGTCAGTGAACAGATATAAAGCATGTGTTCACGTGAACGGAGCAGGTTAAAAGCATTTAACGGTGAAAGTCACGGCGAGCGGAGGAGCTTCAGAAGCCCCCGGGTCATTTAAGTCACAAGTTTGGGATCATTTTGTCTTCCCTGTAAAGTATAATGACGGATAAGGGTGGTGGACAAAACCGTTACGTTATGTAGGCGTTATTTAAAAAGAAAGACATACGACAAGGAAAAGACTGTGACCGCTTTCACCACGGCGGAGTGATTCATAGTCCGGTGCTGCAGACACGCCCCCTCTGTGAGAGTCACACAGACACACACCTGGTGTGCCGCTGCAGGGTGCGTGCATGACACCTCCCATCTCGTTCTCCCCCTGGTGGTTGGCTGACTCTTAGTTGAGGAAGCGCTTGATTTGATATGTAGCAGAGCACGCATTTTAAATGTTAATATCGCCGACGATCACGCTCGTTTAATCGTGGCAGCCATAATCGTGATCGCGATTAAAATTCGATTAATTGTGCAGCCCTAGTGTATACCCATGTGCAACAACACACACACACACACACACACACACACACACACACACACACACACACACACACACACACACACACACACACACACACACACACACACACACACACACACACACACACACACACACACACACACACACACACACACACACATATTTGTGCAGCAAAAGAGACAAAAATAAAAACATTTGGGACCTCCATCAGTACTCTTGACGAAGATTACCCAGAGATTGCACTCTCCCTGCTGTCCATCCATCTCTGTGATTCTCTTTCGCTCATTCAGTCACTCATTCACTTGCTGGCGTGTACTCGCACACACACACACACACACACACACACCACACTCCCACACACATTACCTTGACGAGAGCTCATTGAAGCCCCTCTCTCCCTCTCTACATTTGATGGAGGGCTCACCATAATGGCCGCACAAGTCCGGAGAGCTTTTCTACAGCCACTCATGTGGCTCTCTCATTAATGAACACAACTCCCTCAGTTTTAAAAAGCTAAAATTCAGTGTTTTTACACTTTTTACGAGTTTCAAGCCCTTCATGCTCGCATACTGCATTGGGTTGGAGCGTGTGGAAAGTGTGTCTTCTTACTTAGATGGAAAAGGGAGACAATTGATTTGATTTCCCGTAGTTGTAAGTGCAACCTCGAGTCTTTTACGGGTGATTCAAGAGGTTCTCAAGCAAGTCTCAGGGAAGTCAACAACCGCTTATTAACTCAATCTAATTTGCTAAACTCAATCAACTGTATCAGAACTTTGTCACCATTGTACCAATAATTAGTACCAAATTCCAGGAAGTTCTTTGGAAATTAGGAGCCCGTAAAATAACCTTACTAACTGCCCTTTAAAGAAATGTTAACTATATATCCTGGCATGCACCGTCCTTCGACAGTAAAGTCATTGTGACCATCGTACCACAACATCAGTGCCATTGGAAGCCACAAAAAACGAGCCTACGAGTTAATGTTAGTCCGTCTAATTGTTTAAAATCAGCTTGACCCATGCAGTGCATCCATCCAGTTTGGCCACGTCCAGCGTTTTCAATCCACAGAGTCCGACAAAGACAAACATCCAAATCCGTCCAACAGAGACGGAGACGACTCGTCCAGCTGTGTGTTTGCATTAATTTCAGCTTCCTCTGATGTGGCGCAGTGAAACTAAAAGGCCGGCACAAAAAACCCTTCAGCCGGTGACAGTTACTGTACACCACGAGAATGAAAATGAAAAGTCATTTGTATAATAAGTGGACCATGGTGTTGAAATGAAATCTTTTCTTTTTTTTTGGACTTCTTGCTTCTCTCTCTTTTGTCTGCCGTCCCTCCGTTTTCATTTTGTCAGTGGAATGAGATATTCTATCTGCCGTATTCTTCTGAAGCGCTTCAGATAAGTGTGTGAGTGTGTGGTGAATTGCATTGAATTAACTACCTGAGTAAAATGAATTGGGGCACGAGTCTCATTATGGCGCCGCTGTCTCTCTTGTCTGTCTCTGTTTCTCTGTCTCTAACTCCACCGGCTTCCATTTTCATCTTCCGTGTCATTAAAACAATTAACAGAGATTATAGGGCTCATGATAATAACCTGAGAATCACAGAATCACCATAACTGCAAAAAGGGTATCTGTAAAATGACACGTCAGGTATATCCAGAACCTTTAAAGAATAGAAACGCATCTACAGTTCACATTGAAGGATTTATCCACATCTACTAGAGATGGTATTAAATATGACAACGCTGACTCACCCCTCCAGAATAGATTCATTTGAGAATTAATAAAGATCGGCTCAGCACACCTGGCTGAAGCTAATGTTGTCTAATACAACAGGTTACGCTACTGTCGTGCCTGCTTGTTACTAAGCAACCCAAAAAAAACTGCACGCTTGCCACGATGACGATGATGAGCAAGTTGCAGAAATTTAGCCGTGGAATAACATTTCTGCGAGTTATTTTAATTTCATCACATTGTTATTCGCAAACTTTTTCATTTCGGCAACTGATCCCTTGAGAGTTTTGTGGATTGAGCAGAATGCTGCAGCGTGACGATGAAATGAAAAGTCAGGTGAACGTGTCCCGTAAGGAGGAGGACTTTGGCTGACATTGAAATGGAGTTTAAAAAGTAGAGATGCAGAGGTCAAGCTAATCTGTGTTTCCTGTTTCCTTTTTTTACAACAAAATCACTTTGATTGAGGATCCTATTTAGAGCAATTTACAAAGCAATGAGTCTGTATTTCAGCTCAAGGTCACTTTAACGAGACATAAATGGTCACGGATGAACACGCATTGTGTATTACCGGTGTGAACACACGGACGATTGTTTGTTTAGACACTGTCGTGATTATAAGATAGAAGATACTGTTCACTCAAATCCAAACACCAATCCTAAAGCGATAATTAGTTAAGTCTCACCGTCTCGCCTTGAATGAAACTTTGGCCACTTTATTTGCTCTTGCTGAGATCAGACTTTTACATTCTACAGTTATGGGATGGTCTCTGCTGCTTCCGCCCTCCATGTTCAGCCTGTTTATGTCATGACCTATTTGTAGTGATGATCAGTGACTCGGTGAAGGCCATTTATCTGCCCGGGCTCTGGAACTACAAAGCTGGATCCTCTGACACCCGCTGCTACTGTTGTCAACAGGTCCACACACACACACACACACACACACACACACACACACACACACACACACACACACACACACACACACACACACACACACACACACACACACACACACACACACACATGCACATGACACACACTCCTCTTAATATACAAAACCATGAATGCATTCATGAACACCTATAGTCCATGCATATGTGCAAAGATAAACGCCACGTGAATATATGCATGTATGCAGAAACTGCACACACACAGTAATGTCGTGGATATACCGTACACACACACACACACACACACACACACTTATTGTTGTCCGCTGAGTGGTAGGGTGACAGAAACAGATTGGTCCCGGCTAGCACTTTAGGGAGGAGTGGCCATTCATCAGCCTGACCTCGTTGTGGGACCGACACACCTAATACAATGTTTCCTCTACACACACAAACTTACAAATACACCTTTAAACACACATGCGTGCACACGAGTGTAAGTTTGGTTTCAGAAGTAGGGCCACAATGTTATTCAACCAAATGCATTTAAATACATTTATATTAATATGGAAAGTAACACATTGTGCCATTTTATAATAAAGGCAGTAAAACTAAATTAAAATCTAAATGAGTGAACTAACAGCGCTGATACTTTATTACAAATTATGTTCATCTTTATTAAAATAGAGCTTTATTATCTTTTTCTTTTTTGATGTTCACTCAAGCCTTCGCTAAGTCCCACCCCCAAACGCAGACTGGCCAATCGTAGCGTAGCATCAGCCAGCTCCCGACAAGAGTCCGACAACAATCATGCAGTCGCTTCAGGTTTTCTTAGTTTCCAGGCTAGTCCTGTGGATTTGGAGCTAGTCCTGGTTAAACGTTGTGTAATAGTGATACTCGTTACAGGGTATGGAAGGAGCTATACTTTTTAAAAACATTACGTTTCCTGTGGAGCTAACATTAGCGTACGTTACCATATCATTAATCAGCGTTAGCGCCTCTATGCTATGCTAGCTACTGAAGTAGTAGTAAATAAACATGCTGTTAATGATTGTAACAGTGAATAAAGACCGACCCGGCTTTACGGGAACAGTGTTACCGGGATTTCATTGTCTTCTGTCTCGATCTCCAGGTGGTGTGGTGGTTCACTTTAACACTGAGATATGTAGCTTTAGCTTCTATCTTTATCTTTTCAACCACTTTTCACTGCTCAATCAGTTTGACATCCTAAATGTAGCCTTCAAACACATATTGTAGACCATTCTGTCTGCTTCTCTCGGAAATAGCTTTTTTTTGTTTTTACAAGAGTTGGATAATATTTCTTCATGGAGTGCAGTTAATTGCAGTCTGGGCTCCACGGTAGCTCTGACAGCTTGACAGAGTAGCAGAGGGGGGCGGGGCATAGCGAACGGTCAATTCCGACGTCCTTTTAGGATAAAATGAAGGGGTGTTGGGTAGCTTTAAAAGATATGATTTTGAAAATGGAGGTTGGGCATGTTCTATCCATCCCAGATGGAAGTTATGGCCTTGCATTCTGAAGTATGCCCTTTCCCCTCCATCCAGAACCATCTCGCTTGTTCGTCTGTGCCTTTTTATTTCTAATTCATTTATTTTTCACCTGTCCATCTCCCTCGCTCGCTCCGACTCCACCAGCAGCTAACATTAATGATGTCGGCATCACGGGGACGAGACACTTCATTGTCCTCTCGCCAACCCTCATCCGCCTGTTCCCTATTTCCATCTTTATTCATTTAAGCCTGTTCCCTCTCTTCCCCCAAGATGCATATTAATACTAATGGGCGTGTGATGCAAATTCATTGAGGTACAGGGAGAGAGGGAGGGAGGGAGAGAGAGAGAGAGAGAGAGAGAGCGAACCGGTCCAGCTGATGGGATGGGAAGAGGGAGGCAATGATTGACTGGGAGAACGTGAGGATTAGAGGGAGAGAACAAGGGGATGAGGGATGGATGGGGGGGGGGGGGGTGGAGGAAAAGAGGAGAGATCAACATGGCACTAATTGTTTCCTCTGCACCCCCGCCGAGCCTCGATCAGCCATTCATCACCCCGCTACAATCGGTCCAGCGCCGACACTTTGGCAAATGAGGCCCTCCTCTCGCTCCATCCGCTAAGATAGCGGCAACATATGTAGGTGTGTGTTTTATCCCGAAGGGAAGACGGATCGCGTGTGCGAACGTTTGCGCGAGTGTATGACATACAAAGAGATGATGGTGTGTTTGTCAGTGCATGAGTTTCTCTCTTCCTGTTGGTCGGAAAAAGAAAGAAAAAGATCCAAACACATCTTTCATTTTCTTCTCATTGGGGGCAACACCATCAATCAGCTGAGGTAAATCAAGTGGAAAATCATCGGCGAGAGCTTTCTGCATGATGCCGACGCCGATATGCACTCTTGTATGAAAGGCAAGCAGACATCAGGTGGAGAATTAAGCTCGGAGCCACGCCACTGTACAACACGGCCTCGGATCTCATTGCTTTTATTAAAGGGCGGTAAGGAAGCCTCCTAATGAGCAAGGGAAAATTAGCTTAGCTCCAGCTCCGTGGCTGCCAGCTGCGAACGTCTCGGGAAATGAAAATGTGACAGGGAAAAAAGTGGAATGACTAATAACAGCTGCTACCATAACTTCACCGCCAACGTTACTGCTTTCATACAATCAGCAAGTCCCACTTTAGAGGCTAATCACCTCTAATGCATTAAAGACAAGTGTTGGATACTTCTCCACAATCAGGCCTCAACACTTTTAATAGTGGTTACAAGTGGTTACCACGCATCAGCTTTTAGACCAAGAAGTTGTTGCCAATTTCTCATGCAACCTGGCAACCATTACCGTCGAGGCCCCGATGCTGTAAACACATTCATCCCTAAATGACACTAAGAATTGTCTTTTATTTGACTGTAATTGCACAAGAACATCCTTTTACATTTACTCATAGAATAGAGGACTTACCTAGTGTTCCCGAAGCTTTCAGAAACATCAGATACCGTTTTTTTCTTCAGTGAGGATGGCCGTGAGATGTGGCTGAAAGCTTTGGATACGTCGGTAAAGTGGGCCTCCTCATGACACTTTCTTTTGTGAAACTGTTATTTCCAAGAGTATAGGAATACATCTTCAAGCTCAACTGTTACATTCTCTTCTCTGCAAACAGCCTTTCAGTGAGTTCCTCATGCAACTAGTGTGCATGACGTCCATTACAAATACAGAGCAGACTTTTGAAGGATACACTCCACTTTGTCGTGCACTTTGTTGTGCACTGATGACTGGAATTTATTTATTCTGAAGAGCCTGAGTTTGATTGATAGCAGAATATAAATCACCAGATTGCTACCATAAATACACGTGTGCAATAATCCAAACTATTTATTTTGTATTTTTATTTAGACCGGTGTAAAATTGCACATACATACTGTATATTTGAATATTATAATCTGCAGTGTAAGATGGGCAAAGGTTGTTTTTGCCTCCGATTGAGAAAGAATAAATAAACCGACCACCTAGAATATACTACTGTAGGTATCTAGATGAAGCAGCATACCATGCACATATCTTGCGTGAACTGCAAATGTCAACGATGTCAAAATACAGTTGAGCTACTGGGTGGTTACAGGAACATGAATTTATATCTATGGAAATGATGGAGGTCGTAAGACGTGTCTCAAGGCACGTTTTATTCCCCCGCTGTCCCGGCAATCCTCACAAACTTGATGTGCTCCGTTATGTGAATTAATCATGGTGCACATAACCAAACGTGTGCAGGAGCTCAGTCCAAGGGTACACATGTGGGTGTCCCCCCCCCCCCCCCCCCCCCCCGCCTTTCTGCTTTTAACAATCCAGTTAACGATATGATAAAAGAGAATGAAGACATGTGGTAACATATCATGACGTGACATATCAGTGGCTTCCGCAAACGAAAAAGCACTAAAAGTGATGTTAAAAAAGAAATGGAAAAAGCAACCTTCAAATCCTGAAGTGAAATCTACCCCAGGTGCAACAATCAGTGATATAAAGGACACTAACAACTTTAAAAAGTACAAATGTAGAGTTTTCACCATGGTGGAACAGCAATTTCCGGGTCCGTCACGTTTATTTCCATAGACTTACATTGGAAAAGAGGTAAAGCAACTTCCCAGTACGAACACTGGAATCATTGGGTTTCTTCCACCGTTCTTGCGAATGAGCCCAAGGCCGAGGCTGGACCGAGGGCTGGGAGGCGGGGTTAAAGGAAACGCTAGTGAGCTTGCTCTATGGAGCCCCATAATGCGGAAGATCTGGGAAAATGAATCTGAAATTTATACTCGCAAGTCTCCTTCTACGCTGTATCCAGTTCTCGTCGTCACACATCCATGGACTCCGCCAGTGAAAACCTGGATCTATCCTCCAGGGCCGTCAATTAGAGCTCACCCTCTCACATGCTGTTCCTGACACCAACATCATCACACGCACACGTACATGAAACGCCTCGCATCTCTTTTTCATTATCTCAACGTAAAGTGCACCCCTTCCGTGCTTCCCTGCGATCCCGCCTTAATTTAATTTTCAGCGTTCTAAATGAATTACGGCACATACGGAGAGGAGTTTATTTATTTATTTATCGCTCGAACATCTTAAGAAATTGCATTAGACGGGATGAGGTGTGGCCCTTGGGAGCCTTTCCTTCCAAAAGCTGGTTGATTGTTTGGAATGTGATCCACATTGGGTTACATGGCAGCGCTGTTTAAAAAAAATAAATGAAGGGGGCCTCAATTAAGGCGAGATCCTGTGGAGAGACAGTAGACGGGAGGGCAACGAGAGCAGAGATGGCGTGTGAGACAAAGAGCATGTGTGTGTGTGTGTGTGTGTGTGTGTGGAAGCATGTGAGTGATTAATGTGCAAATTCAATTACACGTACATGCTTGGATTATCTGCAGTGAGGAGAACGTATAGACAAGAGCCGTTGGCAAGAAATACAAAGGCATCATGGGAAAAAAAGAGCGAGGGAGGATCATATAGGCGTTCTCCTGAGTCCCTTTGACTGTCAGCATTGTTTTGAAAATCACACTGCGCCTATAGCGGAAGACTCTTTTTTATGATGGTACAAGTCTCACTGATGCCTGCGGTGGGAAACGCACAGGATCGAAATGTAGATGGCCGGCCGCCCGCGCGCTGTACGATTGGTTATCCTTGCGCCGCCCGTGTTAGCGTGCGTGCCTATGTAGATGAATCAATAATGCCTTGTGATGCCACGCCTCGTGTTTGAATGTAGCTCTCCTGGCTTTCGCCTTTTGTTAGTTTCCTGCTGCGGCGCAGAGGGCGTACAGCGCTGAAAGGGAGGACAATGAGCTTATCGCACCAACTGATCTTTCCTTTTCCCATAATCCACTTTGTCTCTCCTCCTTGCTCTGATCTCACTCCTTTGCCAAGACTGAGTAACCTTGGTGCTGCTGTGTTCCTGTCTGTGAAAGAGTCCAAATTAATTGACTTATTTATCTCGTGGTGCCAATGTGGCCTTCTCCCTTTTAGATCTCTTGTCTTTTATGCCTTTCAGGTTAACAAGCATCATGGCATTGAAGAGAGATTGAGTCTTTTACAACAGTGTTTAACTCAGTTTAGCTTCGCTGTCTACGATAGTTTTATTTATTGTTTTTTGTTCTTTCCTATCTCCGATTTCTTTCTGATCCAGGGCTCTTTAGTCCAAAAGTGATCCATCTCTTTGAATAATTGAATAACGTTTTGTGTCTTTGCATCTGGGACCGCATCTATTATTGATAAATCTGTCGATTCGTGATTCATCAGTTAGGCCAGAGAGTTAGCCCGTTATAATTTCCCATAGCCCGAGGCGACATATTCAACTTGTTTTAGCTAACAAACAAGATTCAGTGTATCATCATATATGACAAAGAAAATCACCAAATCCTCTTGTTTTAGAAGCTGGAACCAGGAAATTCAAAAGGCTAATTGTTTTTTCACCTAATATTTTGAAAAAACTGACTAAATAAAGAAAATCCTCCAAAAGTGCCGGGACAAATCCTTTTTTTTTTAATAAGGTGTCGTTTTCATTAGCTTTTTTAATCTGCAGATACCGACACATTTCTAACCGACATAATGGAAAAATACAAATCATGCCGGTTGAATTATATCAACCCACCGGCAGAATTCTTTATAGTTTTGAGAAAGATAAGATCCTAAGCCTGAATACCAGATGAAATGTCTTGGTGGACACATTTCTTTTTTTTTTTTGTTGCAGCGCTCAGAGGGCGGTGTCCTTGACGTGCCCTTGCGTTTAACAGTGATGAGGTAGATTTATGAGAGCCTCTCAGGCACACGGCCGAGGCTATCATGTCATAAATTAGTGGCTGGTCACAGAAAATAGATGATGCAGTGATAGAGAGAGGGGGGGGAGAGAGAGAGGGGGGGGGGGGGGGGGGGGGGGAGTGTGCGCTTTGTGTACACATACTGTTGGTTTATCATAATCACGTCTTTATCCACCTGCTCCTGTTCTCCTGCCATTTCTTTTTGTCTTTCCCACCTCAGCGCCCCTCATTCTCTCTCTCCTTCCTCTCCTCTCGCTGCCTTTTCCCTCCCCTCCTCCCCTCTGACCTCTCCTCTCCCCTGCGTTTGAAGGTGTCTTTATCCAGAGATAAAACTGTAGCATTGACCCATCACACCTGAGAGGCTCTCAATTGGCTTTGTCAGCATTATAAGGCCCGCCGGAAGAAAGACGGACGGGGCCGCAAAGCGATGAAGGAAGAAGATGAAAGAGGAAATGGGGTGGAAGGAAAGGAAACGTAAAGAGGTGAAGGTTGGAGACCAGTCTCGGTATTGGCACGTGATTGCATCAGTGCACGTTAACATGAGTGTGTATATATGTGTGTGTGTGTGTGTGTGTGTGTGGGGGGATGATTTAGGGAGATGGCAACAGCAGCAGGGGACTGATGCGGCGTGCTGCGGCGTGCTGCGGCTGTATTTGTATTTGGCAACCCGCAATAGATAAAGCAAATGTAGCGTGCTATCACGCACTCTGAAGTCAGGAGGGTTAAATATAATAACCAGCCACACAGGGAGGCTACACAAAGATAAAGCAGAAAACCCTATTCAGCTCCATTCCAAACACGCAACTGCACTATTTCCAATTTAATCCCAAATCCTCATCCTGTGATTGTTTTTGTTCATCGTCCCGTCTTTTTGTGCTCAGACGCAGCTGAATTTAGCCATGCTCTGCTTCCATTAAAGCTTTTTAACTCAGGAACAGGAAGTGTGTGTGTGTGTGTGTGTGTGTGTGTGTGTGTGTGTGTGGAATCAAAAAGTAAGTGAATGTGTTTATACTGAATACTAGTCAATTTAAGCAAGTGGAGCAGAGATACAACTCTCTCTTTATCGCATATGTGTTTTAGTGCAGGCGTGCGCCTACAGTAAGATGAAGATACCTCTCGTTCCCTCTGTGTTATTCTCCCTCACACCTCTTCTTCTTCTTTTATTCTCTCTCTCTCTCTCTCTCTCTCTCTCTGCCAGCTGTAAGAGATAATTATTTCCAAACAAGCGGTCCCCAGGGTGAGGCCGTATTATCCAAAGCTGCCTTCATTAAAAATTCCCGCAGCTGCGTGGACGTCTTCGCACTGCGGTGAGGGGAAAGAAGGCGAGATAGATGGAAAGGGTGACAAGAGGCAGAGACACAAAAAAGAAAGAGAACAACAGCAGTGAGCACTGAGCTGGGACTTGTTTAGTGTCCCGCATGAGACGGCAACGCTAAAATTAATCAAGAAGAAAAAACAAACAAAGAGGAAAAGTATTAATCAACTGTGGGATTGGTTTATCAAGTACAGCAGCTCGGCATATGGCGTTACATGTGTCTAATGGGAGCCATCAATACTTTGAGGCATTGTTGATGTCCTTTGTCTCCCGTAATTGTTCCAAATGTCCTTGTGCGCTAGATGCAATTACACTCTCCCACACACACATCCAGCACCGGCATGCACAGCAGCACAGAAACAACGTATTCTGCAGGTAGATTTATGACTAATCCCAAATGACAAGATAAAATGTAAATGATGCGTATATATAACAGCCATGCAGACACACACACACACACACACACACACACACACACACACACACACACACACACACACACACACACACACACACACACACACACACACACACACACACACACACACACACACACACACACACAAGCATGCTCACGTCCATGAGAGTAGCAAGATATTTACATAATAGAGTTGGACAATGCACAGCGTACAGGTAATGCATTCCCTTCTTATGTCAGCATAACTTCACATGCAGCATGAGTCAGTGACGCGGGGCAAGAGATTGGCATGTCTGAATCGATTTGCATGGAGAGGGTCTGAGTGGGATTGAACATGAGGCGGAGCAGGGCTACCTACGAAGCTGCTGTGACATTTGCATCGTGATTTTACAGCTTGTTATTGAACCACCGTTACTGCAATCATCCATAGGGAACCTGATGTTTTGGCCGTTTGGGGATCGTGGAAACGAGCCGTAAACACTGACTTATGATCGTCTTCTAAGTCGATTTACACATCCAACAGATGCAGAGCTTCTGGCATTTGGAGTCATGTTTCTGTCCCCATGGCAAATGTAAATCCACCATTCACTCTCTTTTTAGCTCTGTGTTTGGTCTCTGCCAACTCCCAAGGGAAATATTTCTAAATGCTCCACTGTGTTCACCAGCTAGTAGCTAGATTTGAATGGGTTTTTAAAAAATTGAGTGAATTTGGTTATCCCCGAAACTTAGTGACAACTTCTTCCCAAGCTTACTTAAGGTGGACTGACCTTTTTAAGGTGGACCTGCTGTTCTCATTTCAGTAATAAGCCGCTCCTCCGTTGTATCCGTAATATATCGGACCTCCTGGATCCCTTCTAGACGCCACCTCCATTCACAGTCGAGCCCTCTTATTTTATGCTATAGGCAACATGCATTATTAATATCATGACATGTCGGATCATTGACTTTAGCTTGGATTGATAGAAGAGTATTATATGAATACAATGGTGTCATGGTGAGTCAACCAGTGTATTAATCGACCTCATTTCCCAGCGCTCACCTGCTTTTGCGCTTGCTGCGTTGTAACCAACTACAGATCATTTAAGATGAAGAAAGCCTTTTTAGTACATAAACATTGTCTGAAGCTCCTGATGCCGTCACTTTTCTTGGGAAGACATGTCTCCAGATCTCTGAAGGACACAGGCATCATATGTGCGGACCACTAAGCAGCAGCAGCAGCAGCCCAGCTTCCAGTAAAATCCATCGTATCCTCCAGACTTTGTTAGCAGATTTCAATGACAACCCAAGGCCATCTCCTGCCCTGAGATCTGACAGGGTCCAAATCTACAGAGAGGAGGGAAACGTCAGAAGCTTTGCTGAGCTATACAAAAAACGCTGGATCAGGATCCGGATCAGCTGGGAGTTTCCAAGGACAATGATTGTGTTTGACGAAACTACAATATGCTAAGATTTAAATCCTTGGTAAAGCGGACTACATACTTAAAGGACGGCAAGTCAAAAATGCTGCCTGGGATTTAATATTATTTCATATGAGAATTTAAAATAGAGGAGACGGTGTCAACTCAAATAGCGTGTCACCTAATGTGGTTTACTTTCGCAGAAGCAATTATTTTCTCAACGTAGGTGTGACTTTTATTCAAATGCTGGATATCTCACTTTTGGAATGAATGCTGCTTCATTTGCAAATTGTTGGTAATTTTATTCAAATATCCTTCCCTATTCAAAAAAAACAACAACACACATGCAGACACACAGGCATAGTGAACTGATTGTGAACCTGAAATATCCTTTGTGTTGTAAATAGGTGGGTAGCACCGCCAAAGACAAATGCTGCAGCTGCTTTTCTCTCAGTAAACTCTTTCACTAACTTTCTCCGCATCTTGAAGAGTTTCAGATTCCCCAAAACTAAACCGAGTGGCTTTGAAGGCATGTAAAAAAAGTTTTTGGGGTGATTGTCTCATTGTTAAACTTTATGGGAAAAGTCTACAGCACAGTCTACATCCCCCGCTGGGCTTCACGAGTTTACTTCAGCATACGTTTGTTTTTTTCAGCCGACACCGATTTCGATTTTGTCGCAGAGGCCAGGAATCCCCAGTTTGTGGGTCATAGTAGTGACCTGTGTGCACCGAGGCTGTCCAGATGGGAGAGAGCAAACTTTATTTATACAGCACACGTCATGCACAAGGGAAAAGCCAATGTGCTCTACATGAAAATTAAAAAGTAAACACAGAAAGAACAAACCAGTCATAACCACTTTTCACTTGGTCGACACCAAGGGGGGAAAAATGATACATTGTTACGTTTGACACCAGAAGAGCTCACGAAGAAATACTGATTATGATCATTATTAATATCATTGCAAATCGACCACATGTTATTAATAATGGTAGCCTTTTTAACGGACTGAATGAACCAACAAAATACACAGAGTCGGATACAAGCACAGCAGTTTTAACAGCTTTTGACCTATAATCAGCTCAAATATCCCCGTTTACTGTCGAGACGAGATGATGTTTGTGTGTTTTAGCCTTTTAACCATTTAGCATCACAGCTCTTCTGGTCAGAATGCTGGAAATCAAACAGAGGTATATTTTAAGCATACGGATTATAAGCATGTTGTCAGTTGAACTGTGCAGCCTCAGGTCTTTGGGGCTGGGAGCTTGGACATAAGTTAGGTGTTTGGAATAGAGTTCCTGTAAGTTTTGTTAGGGCCGTAACTTCACCCCCCTCACTGCAGCCATGTGCTTCTGCGTTCGCCTCCAAAACAAAACTGCTGGTTCAAGTTAAAATCAAATGGATTTATTATCCCACAAACGCAAAAACAGTTACAAACCGAATCACACTATTAATAATCTAATGTTCCATGAAACAGAGGCCCAATCCGGGCCACCCGGCCGACTGGTGTGTCTGGCCGATGGCCCAGAGAGAGTCTCAAGATGTCCGTCGATCCACAGTCTTTTGTGTTCTGAGTGTCTCTGAGATGTCCCGTATCAGCTCAGTGATTGGCTGAAATCCAATAAGCTCCTCCTGGCCTTTGACCCATTGGCCTGGTCAATCACTCCTCTTCAGCCAGCGCTCGTCCATCCCTCGCTGGCACAGACTCTACTCATGTCCTTGAATGGTTGCGACCTAAAATTCCCTCACTCACTTAATACATTTCAGCAAATCTTCTTCACAGTGTTTAATACATTCAATGACTCTACTTTTTGGTTTAAGACCTCTATAAGTAAATATTGACAGATAATATCCACCACTAGGGGTGCTATTAAACATACTAGTAATGCCTTTAAACTTGAGATTCCTCACAGTGTGCAGATGTTTTAGTATCTGGAACCTTCTTGTTTTGTGGTAGCGTCGGATAGTTTTGCCCCCTTATGACCTGGCTAATGATAGCCGAACCTCAGATACGTAGCATCTGTGAGAGCAGAGTCAATCTAAAAGAGAAAGGCATGTTGGCTTTTCAAAAGCTTTCCGTTTTACTTTAAACCTTCTCAGTGTCATCTAATATCATCTAAAATAAGAAATTTGTTAATTTTGTATTCAATTTAGATAAAACCTGAATGGCGCAAACATATAAAAATACTGAACCTGATAGGAGACTGGAGTGGGTGATGTGTGACTGTGAGATAGTTCCAAAAACAATTTACAAATATCCAAAATTACAGAGGCCCATCGAAACGTCAGTGTTTTACTGGTTAACGAGACATGAACATAATATTGAAGATATCATTCATGTCGATGTCCTATATAACAGCTATAACAGGCCAAAGCACCGAAAGATGTTGAGTAGTTTATAAATTCAACTTTTTCTTCAATCATTTCCCATCCTGCACTCCGTATATAAGGACAGGTGAAACTACCTGAAGACATTACGGAGTGTAAAATTAAAGGGGAATTGAGTGTCTGTGTACTGTGTGTGTGTGTGTGTGTCTGTGTGTGTGTGGGAGTGTGGCAGTGGATTTATCTCCCACTCTTCGCATAGATGGAGGAATGGTGCAGCGGGGCCACCGGGGCCTCCCCTCATCATCTTCCTCTACAGAGAGCAGGAAGAGAGACATCTACTGCAGATGAGAAAAGAGGAGAGAATGTAAGATGAGGGGTGAGGAGGGGATGGAGGGGGGAGTCAACAAGACGGGAAAAACAAGGGAAGAGAAGGGTGAGAAGGGAATATGGAAAAAGCAGGTGGGGGGGGGGGGGGCACCGAGCTGCAGCGAGATGCTGAGACAGAGAGGTAAGATTGAGTGAAGAGGGGAAAAGGGGAATAAGAGAGTAAATAGTAGAAGAGGGGGAGACCGAGAGAGGTGAAGAGAGGGGGAGGAGAAGAGGAAGACAGGCAAACAGTAGACCAGACAAGCTGGGAATAGAGTGGAGGGAGGCGAGAGGCGTTTAAAGAGGTGGACGAGGTGTGGATCAGCAAGGAGGAGGAGAGTTTGTGGGGCATCGAGAGGCAGACGGTGTGTGTGTGTGTGTGTGTGTGTGTGTGTGTGTGTGCACATGTGTGCGTGCGTGCTGTGGAGAAAGAGTCCGACACAGAAGGGTATTGCTGCATAAGCAGTCTGTCCAGCTGTCTCGCCTCCGAAAACCGACGGAGACAAGTGATGTCAGGACTCCTCTCTTCAACATCTCTCTCTGCTCACACTTACTGCTCCCTCTCTCTCTCTCTCTCTCTCTCTCTGTCCTACAGTTAGTCTACTCCTCGCTCGACCACTGCCTTTCCGTTCTCATCTGTTTTACTACCCATCCCTCTTTTTTCCCCCTCTCTCTCTTCTTGCTGTTTATTGGTTTATTCATGCAACGTTCAGATGTCTAGCAGTTGGGCTCAAAGCTAAAATACGAGGTCTGCATTCTCATCAATGTAAGCGTGTGCGTGTGCGTGCGCAAGTGAACACACACACAGTCTGAATGTGTATTCATGGATGTTTTTATTGTATGCATTTTGCCTCATGGTATGTGTCTAAGGTGTCTCATACTGATGTCCTGAGTAAAGCGAGACATTTGCACGAATGTTTAGTTGTCCCCATGGTGTCATGTAGCGGAGGGAGCGAGCGGGCTAATAGGCAGCAGCAGTTGACCACATAGACACGTACTGCACCATGCAGAGACATTAAATTGGTTCTGGGATGGGAGACGCTGCTGATTTCACATTGAGCAGGAGACAATTATGGAGAGAGAGAGAGAAGGAGAAGGAGAAGGAGAGGGAGGCTTTATGTATGAAAATTATGTATGTAAAGTGACAGAGGGAGTTTATGCCTCCTCGTGTGTGTGTCTGTTCATGTAACGTTTCTGAGGATTGTTTACAGTGTCCTTCCATTTGCCCTTTTATTGTAAAAAGATCTTGAAAAAGGAAAATGATCACCACTGTCGGTTCCGTTTGGTTCGGCAACTTGTTGGTTAAACGTTTCTTCCAATTTGGCACAAACGTCCACTCGAACTCGAGGATGAACAGGTGACAATTTGGTGACTATTTTTTTGAATGGCCGAAGCAGCACCTTACTAGATGAAGCAAAAGTTAAACCTTTTTCACCAGATGGACCCGTAAGAGGGCTGACAAACGAAATGTAAAGTAAAGGAGCAAGAAGACCGGCATAAACCAACCTATACAATGCGGAGGAGGAATTGTAATGAACTGTGAGCTCATAGCTCATATTCATGGACTTCAAGTATTAAATGCATTATAACAAACGTAGCTTTTCCCGTGCAGTGCTATCGACGGTCTGAACGCGGCCGAAGAGGGGATGTGCAGTTCGATGACAACATCAAGGTACGTCCATTATTCACACGGCCACAAGATGTCCATGGCAGGAAAATGGAAGCAGGTCATTTTTTAGTGTTTGAAGAAATGACTGACCATGTTTGTTTGCTGGTGATTACGGTGGTTATCGCGAGAAAGAGAGGCAGTGTCACACCCGTTATTATTTCATCATATCACTTATTATGAGGGAAGGTTTTTACATTTTACTTTACTCTTACTTCACACATTCCATTATATTTGCCTGATTTTCATGTGGACAGAAACACAGACGCACAGCGGTGCACAGAGATGTGCATGGACAGAACCATGGAAGAGGAATTTGATCGTGCTTCATGAGATTAACAGTGTTCTGTTCTTGTGCTTCAGATACAAACAAAACACAATAAAAACAACAACAATACAAACACATAACAAAACACCCAACAGTTTGACGTACAGGCGGCAATCCTCGGGTCAGACGTCTCTCTCGTCTCTTTGTGCTGAACGATGAGAGGAAACTGTAATAATCCCCGAGGGGGCATTGTCACATCGCAGCAGCAAAGACCACAGTGTAAGAAACACAACAATCAGAGCTCTGTATCGCTGAAGATAGCAGCGTCCCCGTCAGACCAAAGCCTCGTATCTCCACAATGTCAGCTCAGAAGTTACAGTAAAGACAAGAGAATATCTCCTCATCATCAGTCATCATCATCAAAAGCAGAATTAAATAGACAGAGAGTCCCCGGGAATGTAGTAACATGTTAAAAATAAGTAATATCACCAGGAATAATTGCTTCTATTTCTGTCTCTATTCGACTCTAATAGCGTTTATCAACATAGTCATTGAATATGACAAATTCAAGCTGAAATGTGGCAAACTGACAGTGTGAAAGTGGTGCAGTGTGGCAGATGGATAAGAGGAAATGCTGATGTGATATTTGGGCACTTAGATCATTTATTGTTGGTGAATAAACACGCTCAATGTTGTGAGTATTAACTCATTTGTGCTAATAATAATAATAATAATAATACAAATAATTCAATATTTGACTTGATCTGGTTAGATAAATGAACATGTTGACTATGAATTGCACCCAGAAACAAGCTCCACCACAGCTGAAGATTATGCTTTGAAATGCATCAAACACACACACACACACACACACACTACACACCCAAACCTCATCCCTCTCTCTGTCTGCTGTGTGCTCATCCATGTTGAAACGCTGACCGCGGCCGGCTGTGTTTACTGTTATTTTCTAGACCAGTGGCATTCACTTTCATTCAGTAGCCGAGCGCGGGATGAAGTGTTTTCTCCAATGTGTGTGTGCGCCACCGCCTTCTCTTCTTCTGTGTCTCTGTCTGCATGTGTGTGTGTGTGTGTGTGTGTGTGTGTGTGAGCTTTTGTATGTGTCACATATATATATACAGTATATGCATTAGACATACGTGTAAATGTATTCATGCATTTAAGCGTTCACGGGTTTATATGTGCTAAAATGAACGTGCGTGTTGCACGCTACGTAGATGTGTGTGTGTGTGTGTGTGTGTGTGTGCGCGCCGCTGTGCAGCAGTATAGGGTTTGGGGGCTGACAGTTCCAATAAACATCAGCATTAAGGCAGAACCGGGCAGGAGAGTGGAACACCCATCTTCCTCTCTCCCATTTCCTTCTCTCCTTCTCTCCTCCCCTCTCCGGTTCTTTCTCAGTGTTTTGCCTCACCTCTCTTTCTCCCCTCCCCTCCATCATCTCCCCCTGTCTCCCCCTCCGCCCATGTTCAGGAGATCCAGAAATGTCTTTAGCGGTATACACAGGGTGGTACTTGCTGCGCCGCTCGGTGTGGCTGAAGAGGCCTTTATGCGCCAGGAGAGGTTACTGATAGAGTTACGGCCTGTTCCGGTCGACACGTCTGCTAGCTTAGCTTAGCTCCCGCGGGTCTTCCTTATCGCCCTGCACCACACGCTGAAATTACTAATTCTGAGAAAAACGCTGTAAATCAAATTTTTCATGGTTTTCTCTCTATTTTCCACTTCTACTGAAAAATCTAGATTGCCTTTAAGATGATGTGTAAGTGCGCTGCCCCCCGGGTTACCCAATGGGATGGCACATGGAGCTGAAACTACATTTCTTCTCTGTGTGAACTGGATTTTCACAGAGTAGCAATGGCTGCTGGGTAGGAACCTTGCTGTTGACATTTTAATCAGGGGATCGATTTGACGGGGAACACGGAGGGATTATGGCACAGCGACACTGATAGAAAGGAACAGCTCAGCCCCCAAACTCACAGCTCCGTTCATAACCAGTAACACCGCCTGTCAGTCAACACTCTAATGGGAATATTTCCTGCAAACACATTACTGTTGGCTTGATTTCAAATAATCATCATTTAGGAATTACAGGAGATAATTAAATCAGACTTTTGAGGCAATAGTGCAGTTCACAAATACTCAGTATAAAGCAGAGAAACGACATCCAAACCATTACAAAGTCATGCTGTGCAGCCAAACGTTGCTCAAACATTTGAATCGAAATTACAGCTAGGGTGGGTAATGTATTTGTTTTTCTGTTATGTTTGTTGAAAGTCTCGTGGCATCCCGACAACAATAGATAAATAAAATGCTCTGCCAAGAAAGATACAAAAGTCTGGTATCTTTGAATGTCGCAGGACTGTAATACACCAACCTTTGGAGCTAGTGCTGTTATTTTCACTGGAAGAGTTTTCAACACTGGGCTGGTTTTTTAGGGTGAATCATTTTTTTAATCTAGTGTACTCTTGTTGGTTCTCCAAAGTTCACTACCCAAGCTTTAATGGACAGTAGCCCCCCCCTGTTTTGGGATGGACTTCTTCTTTCATGATAGAAAACTACATCCTGGCTGTCAGAGCCTGGTCAGCCTTACAACAATATTATATATAAACATTATAGTATTTTATCTTAACTAAATAGATTCACAGATGCATCAATTATGGATGCCCCTTGTTAGTCGTTTAGTCAACTAATCGGTCATTGTGGTTTTAGTCGACGAAGATTTCTTTCGTCAATTAGTCACTTTTTAATGCTTTCTTCATGCTGAGTGAATTCTTTTTAAGAAACTTATGAGCACAACTCGGGTAGACACAAGACTTAAAGTGGTGCTTTTGTGTAATTCTTGGTGGAGAAACTCAGTTATAAATATGTGCCAATTAAATCAACTAATCGATGAGTCGTCAAAATTATAGTGTTAGTCGTCTAAGAATTTCTTTGGTCGAGGCCAGCCCCAGTATCAACACATAACACATTACAATAAACACAGGTAGGTCTATAAATAATGACACAAACATTGTTATTTTCCTGCATATGCTCGGCTTAACTCTTATTTATAAGGGAATAATTACATTCCCAATCTGCAGTTTTAATAATTCCACTTTCCTATACTGGTGCGCATGCACATGCTTTCACAATGGCACTGCAGCAGCAGCTTCATCATACTTCCCTCAACCAGAAGCCGGTACTATAGTAGGTTCAGAAACACAGAATCTTGCCTCCACTCCAGGCGACTTCCCCCCCCCCACACCTTGTTAACCACGAACATGTTGATGTTGGCTGTCCTACACGTCGGAGTCGGCACACAGCACAGCTGCCCTGGCTGTGAGTCACAGCCATATGGTGAGGCGAGAACTAATGTCTGTTATTATGTTGCGGGGATTCGTAATGGCAGCCGTTAGTCTGTTTAGAATATATGGCAATAACGTACTGAACGCGACACAGGCAGGTGTGTGTGTGTGTGTGTGTGTGTGTGCTGGAGGCGGAGAGCAGTGACATATTAAGAGTAATACATATTCTGTAGCCTGGCTCTGCGTCACCGCCGCGCGTTGAGACAACTCACAGCAGAACAAAGTTATGTCCGAAGTGAGAGCGCTGCTAACGCGCTGCTAACGCGCTGCTAACGCGCTGCTAACGCGCTGCTAACGCGCTGCTAACGCGCTGCTAACGCGCTGCTCCTTTAAACTGGCCTTAAAGCAATAACAGTGAGACGAGGCCAGGCACAGTTCACACAGCAGGTTCAAATACACACAGAGAGTATTAGAACCACAGAGCTGGTAATCATTTAATACAAAGTAGTATTACACACATTTTTCATGGAGGTACATTTTCCACAACAGTATTATAATGGTGCTCTCAGGCTTTGTGTGTGTTATTAGCAGTCATTTTTAAAAAATAAGCTCCTGGCTAATTTACCTCATTACTTACTTTAATGGGCAGCCCCTCCTCACTATACTGTATTACTTTATATTAAAAGCTCTGCAAATTATTACGAACTATTTGGAGAAACTCTCTGTAGCAGGACAGTCAGTGCCGCCAAGTGAGTAATCGATTGCTGGATTCAAACGCATTGCGAGAATGCTCAGCAAATCTCACTCGTGTATATCAAGCAAGCTACTGTTCAATTTGTGTTTATTTGTTACTCAACAGCATTCATTTTCACCCATTTCAACTCCAACTCCAACTTGGTAACAAAAAGAGAAATATATACGAGATCAAAATAACATTTTAGTTTGTCTTAATGTGTTGGAAATAAATGTTTTACGGCTGCATGGACGACTGACTGTCTCTCGTTTCCCGCTGACAAAACACCGTTGCTTCGTCTGCATCTCCATCTCTTTTTCCATCACTCCCCCCCCCGATACTTCCCCCTCCCCTCCCCTCTCCCTCCTCCCCGCACGCAGACAGCTGATGTTGGCGTGTCAGCAGTATAGTTATTTTTCAGGTGCGAGCTGCTGCTCCTATAGGAGTTAGTACGTGTGTGTGTGAGATAGAGCCAGTTTGTGTGTGTGTACTTGATGTCTATATGTTTTTGCTGTGTGTGTGTGTATTTGTGGGAATGTGTGTGTGATTGTCCCTACATATTGCTTGCTGCTGCATCAGGCAGCTGGATCCCTCTCCACCTGCATTTGCTGCATAAGGTATCTCGGCTGTGTAACTGTACACTACACACAATGTGACGCATTGGATTGCTCTGTTGTTTTGCTGCATCGAGCATTCACACAGACCCGTCTCCGTCCCTGCACCGGGGCCACCTTCTGCTTCAGTGTCTCTGCATCGTAGCCGGACGCTTCAGGGCGTTCGTGCTGCGAGCGGCATCTGGGATTCTCCTGCACCTCCCTCCTGCTGCATCTTCTTAACTGTTTCTACTTGACTGAATGTTCAGCAGGATAACGTTTAATTGTCCGGGGAGAGAAAAGGTAGTGAGTGTGTGTGTGTGTGTGTGTGTGGGGGCCGTGCTGCTACAGAGGCACCCAGCAGAACGGGTATCGCCACGACGCGATTGATTCACATCCAATGCGTATCATTATAAAAATGCAATCTTTCTGCTATTGTTCATGCAGTCATAGTTGGCTGCCAACTCCGTTTTTAGTGCTACAGCAATACCTGGCCTCATGGTAATTCAATTTAGGCTTTATTGGCGTGAAAGTTTCAGAGTAAATTCTGAAAAAATAAAATATATATTTTTTTTAACATACAGCTGGTTTTGGTGAGGTATGATTTCTTTCTTTCTTCTTTAGGAAAAAGAGTGCTGGTAACCACAAATCACCACGTTGTATCCCTACGTTGGTATCAGAGAAACAAACGACAAACTAGCATTGTTGTTGTGCTCTGGTGAAGCCTTTCAAAGTGGCAGAAACGCCAATGCTTTGCAATCACTAGTAAACATTTTATTGTCACATTACCGTTGATATGATGTCCTGAAAACCACTGAAAACCAATGTACTGCATTCGTTATGATGAGGCCGAAATGAAAGTGTGAAACATTCACAGTTGACTACCTGCTATCTACACAACATTGCTTTATATAGTCGCTTTACACAGCTGTCAGTGTGGCTTTATGTTTCTACTGTGCCATTATACTGTAGTGTTTTTCTATTTTTTCTCAAACTTTTGTTGGTAATGTTGATCTTGGCCACCTCTTGCGTTCCGCCATCTGTCTTATGCTCGCTAGGTAGTGTCTGGCAGCGCTGGTTATTTGCTCCGTCGCCATGCAACAAGAGATTTGTGGCGCCGACGGAGGCATCTAGCACTCGTTGGGAGAACTGACAATGTAGATAAACAACCCAGCCATTCTCTCGCATTTGAACACACGGGCCCCACTGTTTGCAATGCGTGACCCGTGTATCCCAGAGACTGTGTTCCATGCAGATGATCACATTATTTCCAGCATGGGGGGGGGGTGAGCATCAGAAAACAAACTCACAGCAGACATCCTGATCTCCTCCTGTTGTTATACTCACTCTGTCACTCCCTCTTCTCCCTCTGTCATTCAGTCGCTTTCATCACGTTTCTCATTCTATCTCTCAGTCCCCCTTTTCTCTGTCAGCCCCCCCCCCCCCTCCTCCTCCTCCTCCTCCTCCTCCTCCTCCCCTCAGTCTTTCAGAGTAGTGGAGAACTGACGGATTGACTGTCTCTCTGTGGGAAATGAGCCCGCTAATGTGGCGAACCGGGCTTGTTCCATATTCATCTGAAAGCCTGTGAATCACCGTGCGACTATAGAGGCACATCTGCCTCCCTTCCAAAAAGTCAAACGGAGCGCAAAATGAGCGGTGAATATAAATCCATTTCCTGTCTCTTTCAGGTCTTCATCAGTCCATCTCTCTGCTTTTCTCTCCTCCTCTCATGATCTTCCTCCTCCAGTGACACCTCTCCATCTCCCCTTTCACCCGCGCCGCGATTATTTCCTGCCACTATTGTTCTGCCCCCCCCCCCCTTTCTCTTTTAATCAGCCCGTCCTTCATCCTCCTTATCTTCCTTTTAACTGTCTGCACCGTCACCCACGGCAGTACAAAAGAGAGGTGGCTTTTATGAAAAGGTATCGGAGAGTCGGGCAGACTGACAGACGCCTCGCCAGCTGGCATTGAGAGGGGAGTGCAGGAGGGAGAGAGGCTGGGAGTCGTTAGGGAGGGCTGCATGGATTAAGGTATGAAGCATCCTCAAGTCAGTCAGACACAATAATGTGGCCCGAGCCGGCGCGATAGCTGGGCAGCAGGCCAGTTTTAAACACTGGCTTAACCAGTGAAGTATAATAGATGGACAACACGAGGGTAGCAGGTCTGCTACACGAGGCCCGCTATCAGTGAATGTTAAGCAGCAGCACAGTACAGTGTTATAGCTGAGAGCACAGCTGGGAAGAGGTCATTTCACAATAAAGGCTTGTATGTGTGATATGTTAGAAGGTAAACAGGTTAATCCAGAGTAGTTTGGCCTTCGCTGGTCTGTAGTAGTCACTATTTAAGTGTCTCTCCACAGAGAGAGTTATTGAAACAGAAGAACACAACCCTGTGTCCAAATTTCTTTTTAAATGTACGTTTTGAAAGATGTTTAACCAAAACAGCCAGAATGAAAAGTTTTATAGCAGATGGTGCTTTGGGGAGTGTCTGCTGAGAGTGTGAGATTTGAATGTAGGCTCGTGTTGTTTGCTGATTGCAGCAGATGGTTGCTTGCTATGGAAACCATGTATGTGTAGAGCAGAGGTGAAGTACTATTTGTTTACGTCTATGATGCACGCGCACCTACATACATTAGTCAGCTATAACACACAATGAAATGTCAGGTAGACTTTATGAGTAGTTTCATCATGTTGACAATATTACGCCAGACATCTAGCTCGGTAGTACAGTTCACCCCGACTGATTTCAGGAGCATTTAGTTCTGGAACCTGGCCTGCGTTATTGTCACCAATGCTAGTTAGCTAGCTAGCATTGGTGGAAGACAAACCTTTAGCTTTAATTCACTGCGCCGCTCAAAGGCTACCTGCAACTTTTAAGGTGGAATGCTTTTTTTGCATGTTGCTCAATGCATGAGTTGACGTCGTGAATCAACCACCACACCTTTTTATTGGCCATGCTGCATGACATGCACTTTGGTGATGATTGGAACTTTTGTTTTTAACTGATCAATTGTAATTCTACCGTTTGTCCACAAACCCAGCGCCCCTTCTGAGGCTTTCGAGGCTTTCCCATCATGCTAATGTTACAGGACGTAGCAGACAATGGAGGTATTTTGAGGTAATTTATGTATTTTTCAACCTCAACCTTATTTTTTCACGTTTTTTGTGACTACAAGTGAAAACTATTTCCAAGTCCCGCTCAAAGACAAGTCTCGTTGTGAAAACTGAATATCCGTATACTTAGGCTCAAATAAATATGAGACCTCATCCACATAGTATACATCATCTAAATATTCAGCCATGACAATGAAAATCTTCTACATAAAGCCAAGCGACGCTTTTTGTACTCCAACACAACAAACTCTACCTGGCTGCACTTGTCTTCCGACAACACTTCATCTGTCGAGATTTTAGAATTAGTCATTTCCTTGAGCGAGATTCTTCGAGAGCCCATCACAGCAAAATCGAGCACTTTTCGTGGACGTAAATGACGGTGCCAGCTTGCCCCAACAGATAACATTGCAGCCTTTTTAGAGGCTGCTGTCTACAGCTTTATCCCTCAAAACTGGACCAATATTCTTTACGGAAGAGTTTGGACATTTCTTTGATTGATGATCCCTCTGTCATGTGATTGGGGGTCACAGTGGCGAGGCTTTTATGTCTGCCATGTTGGCTTTATTACATTTCAATTTCAGTGACTCATCCTGTGCCAGCTGGGGCGACAAACAGGAAGCCAGCACAGGCGACCGAGAGAATTCACTTTCTCAACTTTGATTTCTTTCGGCAAGTTTGCAGGTCACAGTGCTGCTGAGGGCAAGTCCTCCTAACACACACCGTCTTTGTCTTTCTGTCCCAGTCTTTTTCTCTAAATGTTCCCTATTTCATGCTTTACTGCATCACGGCAGCAGGCCAACACTGACGTCAACGTTGCCTTATCATCAGTACCTGAGAAAATCAGGTTTAAAGCAAAACAAATAAGCCCACAATCAAAAATAATAAGTAGGATTTGGCCCAGATATGATGTATCCATCAGTCTGATGTAGTTCATCTGTCATTTTAATCTTTCAATCTAATCTGGTTTTAGTTGCATATCAAAGGCACAGGGAGGGAGAGAGAGCGCCTCATGTACAAAGACTATAAGTCACTCCAAACCACGTGTACGTTGTCCTGGTTGGTTTTGGATTGGTTGAAATGAAAAGCACAGATATCCTGAGCACAAGACTTAAGAGAATACATGTCACAAACCATGTTTTCATAAACTAAAGTAGCTGTTTCTAGTCATACGACTCTCCCCCCCCCCCCCCACACACACACATCAGACTGAGAGTATTATGTCCACAGTATTATGCAAAGCTATTCGTGACTGACAATGTAATGGGAAGGGAATGGCAAATTAGTCGCAAATTGGCAGTGTGGTGTCAAACTTCTGGAAAGCAATATCTGTTTTCATAAATGAGTGCTTATGGCGGTTCAAGCAGGACACACGGTCATTAAGCAAGGAAGGCTTCAGGCTCCCCGATGTCCCCATGTGTATGATATTTCTTATCTTGAATATGATCATTTATGGTAAAGAGTTGGCTGAATTTTGTTAACGTGAGTTTTACTCCTTTGTGTACAGTAATTGGTGCTTCACACCTGGTGCTAATCAGCCAATCAGTGACAGATGGAGGGAGTGGTGTTGTGTGCTCTGTTCGGGCTTCTATCAAAGACGTCGTGTGGAAATGTCCTGCGCTGTGTTTTGACACAGAAGTTGTTGCTTTTTCATTTGTGCTGTACTGAGGAATAGTCTACAAGGTTGTACGCAGCTTTTTCTTTAAATGCCAATCATCTCAGGACAGAAGTCTTAATGAAATGTTAATAGCCTTGTCTTCCAACACCGTTTCCTAGAAGTTTATGTTCCCATACAACTAAGCTGCATTCTCAATTATGATCGAGGGAAGCGCATTTTTCTCCCGGCCGCAGTTTTTAAACGCGTGGTTAACGTTGTAAACAGAAACGGAACAAAAAAGCAACAGAACCACTTGGTTAGGTTTAGTAAAACGTCATGGTTTGGCTTAGAATAGGAATGTTTGTAACATTATTTGTGTGGCGCACGTAAATAAGAATAAGTCAATGTTGACTTTTAGTTTCACACGGGACACGAGCAGCGGCCTCCAGGGGGAATGTCTTGTGTTGACCCATCCTCTTCCCCTTGCACTATGATTAGAAATGTATTTGTGATACGTCAAAATAGGTCAAAATTTGACTTTTGGTGTGTGGGAAAGACATTTTGAGGAGAGCAGGCTGTGTCTTCTGTCCATCACTCCTGTACTTTCCATCTTCGTCTGTCCTCTGTGTGCTTTCTTGAGCCTCTGACATCTTCGAGAAGAAGCAGCAGTCATGTCAACATGATTACATACATTATACAGTGAAACGGCACCGCTAACACCCAAACGCCCTTCATCAGCAAGCTCTTAAACAAATCAATTAATTTGTTAATTAATCAAACAAGTGCATTGGTGTTGTAAGTGGACATTGATCCACACACACACACAGTCCTCACTACCCCGCGCCCTGTCCCAACACACACACACACACACACACACACACACACACACACACCTCCCATTCTCCTCTGTGGATCTCAGTATGAAAGGGTCCTCCGCTCAATTCTAATTTAATCTCCGATCTCTTTTTCACCATCGATCTTCATACACCCTGTGCGCCACAAAGTGATATTGAGAGGGGGACTGATATGGAGATGGACATTGATTTGGAATAAAGAAGCAGAAGAAGAAAAGAATGAATAGGGTGGATGTGCTTGAAGAAAGTATTGCGAGAAGAGTAGAAAAACAGAGTGACAGAGATGGAGGGGAGGTGAAGAGCTACAGCGTTGATTAGATCGACTTCTGCTGATATTCCGACGCTATCTGTTCCGTCCCATTTCCTCTTCAAGTCGGAGAACTTCATCAGGAGGAAGTTAATGTGAATTATGCAGTGGCCTTGCCGGGATGGCTGACAGCTTGTTCTGCCTGCTGGTGAGGGTTTCTGCACAGGAGCCTCCAAATACTAGCCTGAGGTACAGCGCTCGTACATCGGGGCGTCTTGCTCGGGATTGCACTCCACTTTGTGTCTGGTTGTAGGGTTGAGATGTAAAAGCCTGCTGACAGGGAAACGATAAATGTGTGAAAGGTAAGCAGCCTCTCAGGGTTTTCGGTTTGCAAAGCTGCTTTCTCACCGAATGTCATGTCTGCACAGGCAACCGAAAAACTTGCCACAGCAAAATCAACGACTGCCGTTGTACAAACCCTGAGTTTAAGTGTCCCCTCAGATTATCCACAGGAAAGAACTGTGGGCAATAAGTAAACATCAGCGGTCATTTCAAGATTAGCCGACTACATTTCTTAACGACGTTTTAACATTTAAATAACCAGCAACTACCGGTAATGACAGCTGAGGCAGACATGTTTACAAAGAAACCCCCACAAATGTCCATTCTACTGCAATTAAGCTGTGGAGGTCAATACTTCCAAATAGCAGCAGCTGCCTCGCATCGAGCGCTGCTGTAGGGTGATTACACTGCTACTCAGCCCGCCCTCAATCAGGACGTGGACTTCAGAGGAACAAACCAGGTTGAAAGAGGCAAAAGCATGCAGCAAAACAATCAAAATACTCTAAATCTGCATCACAAAAGAACATTCTGTTGTTTTCTTTCTCTGTCAGTTAAGGATTAAACCTTTAACTAAGACTTGGTACTACTGTTGGAAATAAAGAAACAAGCCAAAATGTTCACCCGACAATTGAGGGATCAAATCTGTCTACCCACTGATCCAGATGATAGGTGCACACATCAGTCGACGTCAGTCAGGCCGGCTCCGCATTAACCTCCGCATGTACGCGATTATGTCATTTCCTCTTAACATTTTTAAAAGCGTGCATGACTCTCCTTCAAGAACACGCATTTTAAGGATAAGCGAGGAAGTAGAAAATAACACGCAGGCAGTACAATTGCGACATGCAGCACTGCAAAAGTTTGAGCAAATAGATGTCATGAGCGTCTCTGCTGCTCTCTACAGCGGCCATCCCGTGTGCTGATTGAGACAGAGTGCAGACACCGAGGAGACTGCACATGGGGACCACGCTAAGTCTCGCAGTCGGCCCTGAGAGCTGGAGGACAGACCAAGCAGACAGTCCTTTAATTAAAGGCCCATTTGGCAGGTTTGTACTCGTCGGCGCTATTTCTGTTTTTTTTTTTTTTTAGAGATGCTGCTTCAAACTTGGGTGGCCTTGAACCACATTGGTGAAAATCACCCCGTGCCGTAACGGAACTGCCAGATTTTTATTCATGATTTTCCTTGACTTTGGCAGTCACCTGTAACTCACTCACTATGATCTCCTCTGGCAGAGCTCTCGGTTGTATCGCTGCAAAATGAAGGGCGAAAAGCAAAACAGACACTTTTTTCAAAAAAAGGACGGATTTTAGGAAAATTCAAAGACGTTATATTAATAACTAACTAATAATTAATATATTAATATTACATTATATGTTATTTCTGCATTTGGACTGGTTACATTTCATTGTAATGTAGCTTTGAATAGAAAAACAAAAAAAGCATCAATCTAACGGCACCATAAATGTATTTATTTACATTTATAGATAAGAGAATGCTGAATGCTTTTTTGCTACGCTACAAGAATGCGGTAAAGCATAGAGAAGGCAAAAAGAGATGGAGAGAGACTGAATATCAAAACATTCATACCAGGCGTCATGTTATCGTGGCCAACAAACATTATGTTTAACAATATATATCGTCATGTGGCCCAAGCCGATCCTGAAGATAGTCATTTTGGTGATTATCAAACTGCTAAGGGATTAATATTACTGACATAACATGGAGGCATGAAAATGTCATGGTATACCTTCACTTGTGTGGCGGGGGGGGCTTTGCACTCAGCGGTGGCCTTGGCCCGACTGAGCCGAGGCCAGAAACCTGCTGGGCTCACTTCACCTCCCCTGCTTACCCCTGACACATCTGAGCCGAGGAGACGGGGGGGAGAGGGGAGAAAATACTCTTGTCTCCCTTCCACCTCCATTTCCCCTGACTCCCGTTGATATCCGTCTCCCCTCTGCCCTTCACGTCCTCCCCTCCCTCCCTCCTTCCTCACCAGTGGCGGCTGGTGGAACATGTTCTAGGTAGGGCCATCCAATCAATTTCAGCAAACATCCCAGAATGATTTAATGCAAAAAAAATTAAGGGATCAAACACACATTACTACTTTGCAGTTAAATATTTAACATTTATTCCAACACGAAAAAAAGCAGTAAATAACACTGATAAACACGTCAGGACATCTTATTTTAGTCACCCTCACAGGGAATTCAGTATAATATATATATATATATATATATATATATATATATATATATATATATATATATACACACAGTATAACATATATCAGGGGTCGCCAATAGGCGGACCGCGGTCCGGATCCGGACCCAGACGCTGTCCTATCCGGACCCGGACGTATAATTGATGGATAATTGAGAATTGTACATTTTGGCGGAGCGCTTCTGTTTTAACCTGCGCAGCTTTTCTGGCCTTTACGGCACTCATTCAGCAGTTCAGGAAACACACCGACTAATTACATACATTGTAAATAATCTCACGTGACGCTACTCAGCCAATCGAATGTTTATTCCAAAATGCATCGTGAGTCGAGTGAGATCACGCAGACAGGCGGGAGACGGAGCGAGAGCAGTGAGAGAGAAGCAGTGAGAGAAGTGAGTAAGTCGGAGAATCAAGTGTGAAGAATTTAAGTATTAAGCACAATAATAAGAATGTTACCATGGGTTAAGAGTTGCAATATATTTATCTTTGAAATGTATTTTATGTTTACAGGAGGTTTACAGATAGAGGATATTATATATTACAGTATATTGACACATTGAATGTATTAAGCCATATGTATAAGCCATAAAAGTATTAAACACTGAAGTTAAACACTGTAAGAGAAGAAGTATTAAAGGTCAGATAGGGTCAGATTTAGGGAATGTCTTAGTGATTTAGGAACATCTTCATGAGGCATGAAGTAGAAGCGTATGAGACAGGGAGACAGTGAGACCATAAAAGCAGCAGGAATGCGGAGAAGACAATGCCAGGGTGATGACTACAAAGGATGTCTCCAGCTGTGATGGCTCCAGGAGGACAGAAGCAGGAGAGAGGAGTCGACTTACAGCCATGTGGTTGTAAATAAGCCAGACATTGATTGGCTCAAGACATTAGCCAAGATGATCAATGTATAAGTAAAACCGATTGGCTCACCTGCAGTTTTTATGATGATCTGACCCCCCAGTCTTTTCTGCAGTATAAAAGCTTTGTTTGAGGGAACAGAGACTAGACCCCACATGATCGCTTCACAGAACCTCCTTAAATGTGAGACCTGAGAGAGTGAAAGTGTGTGGTCTCTGTTCTCGAGAGCATTTACTGTTGATAGTTAATTCAATTTGCATTTGATATTAAAATACAAGTTTTACTTTTGAAACCTGAATTCAGCAACTTATTTGGTGCACATGCGCAGTAAGTAGTAAACAAAGAACCAGACCAGCACTGCGGCCTCATAGCTTCATCAGAATATTCTAGCCTTAACACAAGTTAACATGGCGTGCTCTAAAAAGAGAAAAGTGGACCTCGAAAACAGAGCTTTAACAAAGAATGGACGGACTCGTATTTGTTCATGGTCCGTGTACGCTTTAGTCATCTGTTTTACCGTTCATTCGATAATACGGAAATACCGTGGTATTCTCGTTTTTCGTTTCAAACCAGAAAACGGAAATGGGCGGTCGTATTTCCGTTTTTGGTTCTGAATTCAAAAACGGAAAAACCACAGAACCAAAGTCAAATAACGAGCCGTATTTCGTTTTTGCAAATCCCTTATTGTTTTTTCCGTTAAAACGAGACGCAGAGCACAACAGGTAACCCGGAAAGAAGAATATTTCAAAATAAAAGTGAAGGCAATATAATGACTGTATGCAAGAAATTAATAAATAAATAACTCTGGGCCGATGGGAGTGTGTTAGCAACAGTAGTTGACTACATGCAGTTTAATATTCATTTATCTATAACAGGGGTCTTCAATTAAAATTCCAAAAGGTCCAGATTGAGAAAATCTCCTCGGGCAAAGGTCCGGAACATTACAATGATATCTAACTCACGTGCCTAACTTAGTGCCATATATATATATATATATTCAAGAAGTCTAGTAGTAGTAACGTCTCTGTGTAGTCAACAACTGTCAAATCAAATAAAGAAAGTACACATCAATTATATTTTAACAATTATTATTCTCAGTTTTCAAATTTAACTGGATGGATTATAAATAATACATAGAAATACATAAATAAATGTTCTTCTCTCATTTCAAGTAAAATAATGTCTCCATCTAAAAATAAAATACACAAAAAAGAACTTTTAAAAAACTTACATCTTAAAAGAAAGTGCTTGATTTTAGAAAGATGAGCCTTGTGACTGAGGCTGCTGACAGGTATTTGCTTGATTTTTTCACATAACTCTTCTTTTTGTTTCCCTTCACGTAAAGTTCACGTGAGATTATTTACAATGTATGTAATTGGTCGGTGTGTTTCCTGAACTGCTGAATGAGTGCCGTAAAGGCCAGAAAAGCTGCGCAGGTTAAAACAGAAGCGCTCTGCCAAAATGTATATTTCTCAATTATCCATCAATTATACGTCCGGGTCCGGATAGGACAGCGTCTGGGTCCGGATCCGGACCGCGGTCCGCCTATTGGCGACCCCTGATCTATAACCTCCTGGTCCATATACAGTAGAAAACTAATCATTCTCAATTCATTGGTTAAAGCAGTTTAGTCTTATCTTTTCTGACAGACTTGTTCTTTTAAACACTTTCTTCCCGATGAAGGTTTCTGTCTGGCTTTTATTGAACAGGACGTCCCTCTAACAATTACTATACTTGCAGTTTCTGCACTTACAACCTGTTTACTATGCCGACTCTGACAATTATCAGAGTAAGTTGAACCCAAAATGAATTAATTAACTTGTCTTTTCCATTCAGTACAACATAGAAGCACATATGACTACATATTGATAAATGATAGAAAAACACATTAAGGCTATCATCATTAAATTTACACTAAATATATGAGATTACATGTAAAGAATATATCGATATCTGAGATCAAAACACTCTTAGCTCAATATAAGGAAAGAAATCATCAAAGAGAATGAAACTTAAATGAGGATAAATCATATTAATAAAAAGTCAATTACATCTTAAGATAGCACTTCCTATGTGGCTATAGATTACTGCACTGTTGTTGTTTTTGCACAGTACCTTTTGAAAAGATGCCTGGAAGTCTGGAATGTGTCTGGGGACACTAGTTGTTGCACTATGACCATTAATTGCACTTTATTATGTTGTGCTATGCTCTATTGCACATGTTTTGTATGTCTTATGACATTTTGCTATTTTTCAAATATTTTAATAAAGAAGTTCATGTTTCAAGTTCAAGTACATGGAATCTTAGAAAATCCTTTTTTTTTTACCGTGGTATCGAAATTGGCATCGAGAATCGTGTTCCGTGCGTAAAGGGTTCCGTGCGTAACGGATTCCATACGTAACGCGTTCCATGCATAACAGATTCCACGCGTAACGGTTTCCACACGTAACGGGTTCCAAGCGTAACGGATTCTACAGGTTCCGTGCGTAACGGGTTCCACAGGTTCCGTGCGTAACGGGTTCCGTGCGTAACGGGTTCTGTGCGTAACAGATTCCGTACGTAACACGTTCCACGCGTAACGGATTCCATGCATAACAGGTTCCACGAGTAAAGGGTTCCACGCGTAACAGGTTCCACACGTAACAGGTTCCACGCATAACGGATTCCACAGGTTCCACGTGTAACGGATTCCAAGCGTAACGGGTTCCACGCGTAACAGGTTCCACGCGTAAAGGATTCCACAGGTTCCACGCGTAACGGGTTCCAAGCATAACGGGTTCTACGCGTAACAGTTCCGCGGGTAACGGGTTCCATGCGTAACGGATTCCATGTGTAACGGGTTCCACACGTAACAGGTTCCACAGGTAACAGGTTCCACAGGTAACGGGTTCCACGCGTAACGGATTCCACAGGTAACGGGTTCCATGCGTAACCGATTCCACGGGTTTCACGCGTAATGGGTTCTATGCGTAACCGATTCCACAGGTTCCACGCGTAATGGGTTTCATGTGTAACGGGTTCTGTGCGTAACGGATTCTGCGCGTAACGGGTTCCACGCGTAACGGATTCCGCGCGTAACGGGTTCCACGCGTAACGGGTTCCATGCGTAACGGATTCCACAGGTAACGGGTTCCCTTTGACCTCTTCTGTTTAACCATTCAATTCAGGATTTAAGTGTGACAATTAAATCAATGAGGTAGATAAATTAGGCTTAATGTTCAATAAGAATAAACCAAACTTCTTTATTTTTTCAATTTTCATTATTTATTGCCTTGTGATCAACACATGCTCACTCTTCCATGTAGGTATGTTGAGTTCTTAAATGACACAAATATAACAAGTAAATACATGATGTATACAACTAATGTAAATTAACCATAAACATAAAATATCAGATGAAATAATCAACATTAAATTAATCTGTATCAATAACCTAGATAATTAACAAAGGCACAGGTAAATATGTATAATTCTATGGTTTAAATACACTTATACTGCCACCTAGTGGTAGAAAGGTGAACACTTACTTTGCGTGTCCTAAAATATGATAAAATAATCCTTTATTAGTCCCGCAGTGGGGAAATTTACAGGCTACACTCTGCGTTCACTAAATCAACAGCACAATACAGTGGACAAACAAATAGCAGTGCCAACAGCAATACAGTTCGTAATATAGTTTAATCAAAGTAATTTTTGTGTTCACAGAAATGACTTTGATTAAACTATATTACGAACTGTATTGCATCAAACAATGCACCGATTAATCGAGAAGTTCATTATTGCTGTGTACATTGATAAATGAATATTAAACAGCATGTAGTCAACTACTGATGCTAAGGGGCCGTCAAGAGTTTTCAACATTTTCACGGTCGTACAAAGCGTATGACGGGGGGGGGGGGGGGGTTGTCACTCATGTACGACTTTAAAGTTTCGTAAAATGTCGATATTCTTCGGTGAACGGAACTTGCATTTTTTAACGCCTAGCTAGCGGCATCTCGTGCAAACACTCTCTAATGCTGCGGATTGAGTCGAATCGAGTTTCTTTGCGACGTCCACGCCGTTTCCCAAAAATGTAACGGCCGCGCGAGAGCCTGTCAGACGCTGAAAGAGCTGCAACAAAGCGCTGCAGGAACGCCCGAGCCGGTGGGGGGGGGGGGGGGGTCTCCGAGCACCTTGCTTGTGCATGGAGGAAAGCGAGGCAAGGACGATAACAACAACAACATTTGGGGTAAATTGCACCAGTGCCCGGTGTGCAGGGAGCTGTTCCCGACTCGCTATCAACTTCTGAAACATCAGAAACAAACTAAAAACAATTTTAAAGTGGTTTTAATAATAAATTGTTGGATACATATCTTCTATATACATATTATTGTGTTTGTGTCTATAGTTGGGACTCCTAAAATCTAGACCTCTGTCATGTAATGTGATAAAAATGTTGATATGTACTACTTGGGGGGGGGGGTCTGGAAAAGTAGTACTCTTTGTACTACTGTGAAAATGTTGATAACTTTGGATGACCCCTAACACACTCCCATCAGCCGACATTTATTTATTTATTAATTTCTTGCATACGGTCATTATATTGCAACAATATTCTTGTTTCCGGGTTACCTGTTGTGCTCTGCGTCTCGTTTTAAAGGAAAAAAACAAAAAAGGGATTTGCAAAAACGAAATTCGGCTCGTTATTTGACTTTGGTTCTTTAGTTTTTCCGTTTTTCAATTCAGAACCAAAAACGGAAATACGACCGCCCATTTCCGTTTTCGGTTTGAAACGAAAAACGAGAATACCACGGTATTTCCGTGGTATTTCCATATTTAGTTTTTTCCGAATTAACGGTAAAACAGATGACTAAAACGTACACGGACCCGTGGCCATTATTCAAAGCGCCAATGTGAAACGCCACTACGAGACCAAACATACCCACTCCAATCCGAACTGAGGGCACAGAAAATAAACGATTTAAGAGCCCAATATGAACGTTCCACCAGAATATTAACACATTAATTCACTGCCCAACAACGTGCTTACGAATGTTCCCTGAAAGTTTCTTGGATTTTGGGTCAACATAAAGCCATTCACTGATGGAGAGGTTGTCAAGGAGTGCATGAGTGCAGTAGCTGGAACTTTACTTCAGGGGAAACAAAAAGAAGAGTTATGTGAAAAAAATCAAGCAAATACCTGTCAGCAGCCTCAGCCACAAGGCTCATTTTTCTAAAATCAAGCACTTTCTTTTAAGATAAGTTTTTTAAAAGTTATTTTTTGTGTATTTTATTTTTAGATGGAGCCATTATTTTACTTGAAATGAGAGAAGAACATTTATTTATGTATTTCTATGTATTATTTATAATCTATTTGAAAACTGAGAATAATAATTGTTAAAATATAATTGATGTGTACTTTCTTTATTTGATTTGACAGTTGTTGACTACACAGATACGTTACTACTACTAGACTTCTTGAATATATATATATATATATATATATGGCAATAAGTGGCGCGAGTTAGATATTATTGTAATGTTCCGGACCTTTGCCCGAGGAGATTTTCTCAATCTGGACCTTTTGGAATTTTAATTGAAGACCCCTGACATATATCATATAATAATATTCTGTATAATATAAAACACACACATACATATATAGATATAAGCTATGATGAGTTTTCACTGTTAATTTACCATCTCTATTAAATGTTGATGCCTCCATGACCAAGTTAAGCAGATGAGACTGAGGACAACTATCTAGAAGAACAGATGTTCACTTTGCCTAATATGTAGCTGACAGAGTTCTCCATGTGTGCCCTGGTGTTCTCATGTTTCCTTACCTCCTCATCACTCACTCCCCTAACTGTCCGTGCTGGATCTGTCCCCGTTGTTTTAAAAAGATAAATAAGTTATTAGCATGACTGCATCCAGCGAGCCAAACCTGTCTGGTGTACAGCTAGTAGAGAAGCTTCATGTACTGCTTCCCTTTCCCGCTAGTCTGCTGTCTGATTGTGAGGTCAGGCTGATCTGGGATCAGCTCTTTGGCCTGCAGAATCTCCACCAAAGTTCTCCTCTCAAACGGGTCTTGGAGGAGTAGTGCTCGCGCTGTCGCTGGTGCTCGCCTGTAGAAGCATACTTCTTCTTTCCATGAATCGACTTGGTTGGAAATAAGAAGTATGCTTCCCTTTCTCTGAAGAATCCGTTTCTTCACTTCTGCAGACAAGTTGTCCACTTCTCCCTTTCTCGGGAAGCGAAACAGAAACAAAACAAACAGACTAACAAAACAAACAGACTCTTTTATCGGTTCTAAGGTCAGACCCACGGCTGGGCGGATCAAAGATCGTCAGTCGTGTTTCTGTAGATGAGAGAACAATCTTCCGTACTCCACCGCGGCGGGCGCACACACACACACACACACACACACACACACACACACACACACACACACACACACACGCACACACACACACACACACACACACACACACACACACACACACACACACACACACACACACACACACACACAGTGAGCAAAATCAATCAAATGTGGTTCTCAATGTGCTTTTGTTCAGATTTAACAGAGAAAATGTTTGCTCACATGTATATGTTGAGCCGAACAGACTCATCATTCAAGAAGAAGGGAGTTGAGAAACAGCTCGAAGTCTTTCTCAATGAGAGAGCTGACTGAGTTCTGTCATGAGAGACGTTATCACGGACACATATTTCCCCTTTTTAGCAGAAAGGTTGACCTTTGGAAAAGCACATTTGACTTCGGACTGCGTGGGGAAGTGCGCAACATTGAAGTTGCGTAGTTGTGCCCTCGTGCTCAAATCATGCTGACAGTTTTCACAACAGTGTTCATCACATCGCCAAGCTGGACGGGCTTCTTGCTGGATGATACGGTGCATTTTAACAGCCTCACCTCCGCTCTCTTGCACCTTGGTGCACGCCATAGAGGCCATTCCTTTGTGCTCCGTAATGCAAAAATGATCGTCAACTCCCCGCAAAAAATGAACAGCTGTGCGGTGTCTGTAGCATCTGTGCTCTCATCACGTACAATGGAGTAAAAATCAAAAGCACAAGCTTTATCTGACACTTGATGTTTTAGGTTAGCTGACAAGTCTTCGATTCGCCGCACAACTGTGTTTCTGGACACGCTAACGTTGTTGAATTCCTGCATTTATTCCGGGCACATTATACCTGCGACTTTAGTGAGGCTCCATCTGAGAAAGGTTTCCTGTGGCGGGCAATGAGTTGAGCTACCTCGTAGCTGCTATTGTGGCTTTTTTCTTGTGTTTTGTTAGCACGGAAAATATACTGTCGTTGAGCGAGCTGGCTAGCTGACATTTGCTTGATTGCTCTTATTTTGTGGAGAAGCTGCCTTGTTCAACACAGTAACTCCACCTAGTGGTGAAACTAAGAAGTACAATACAGTCAAGTGCAAGTTTCAAGTGTGGGCCTTTTTGCATAATATTTTTCGAATTTGCTGCGGGCCAATTAAAAATGGACCACGGGCCGCAATTGGCCCGCAGGTCGTAGTTTGGACACCCCTGCGTTAAAGGAACTGCACTAAGCTGGTTTAAGTCCTATTTATCAGATTGATGTCAGTTTGTAAATGTTGTTAGAGGAATTGATTATTTGCGAATTTCTCTGGACGGACTGCCCTGGTCAGTAGGTGTTTTAAAAGACACTATAGCAAAACAATGTACAAAAAGACCAAAAACTAAATAAATGTAACTTAGAGAAGCCAGAGGGATCTGTGGACCTCTCAAGCAGGCGTCAGCTGTACTGAGTTACGACACACACACCCATTGCAACACGCATTAGTTCCTTTTTTTATGTTTCCTGCATTTAGTCACGTACACATTTGACAAATGTAACCTTTTCTGACCCGAGCGGGGGGGGAAGGGGGGGGGGGGGGTTCAGTGCTCCGAGCTCACAGGACAGACGTGAGGGCTGGACTTCCTCTGGTGTTTGCTCAGGCTGAGGATAAAAACCTTTGAGGTTGTAAGATCGAGGCTTTTCCAGGCTTGTGCGCTGGCAGAGGAAAGCGAAGTTGCAGGTCTCAACCTGTGTTAAATTAAACTTAACTTTTCTCCGGACTTTTGGCACGACACTTTGCTCACTGGTTTAGGCTTAATTCTATTCGGGTGTTGCAAACAGTTTGTGAACCACTTTTTCTCTATATTTGTAACCAAAGAAATATACTTTGAATTGATTTAAATAAACAAGTGAAAGCTGAACTATTTTCTTCGGCTCCATCTTTTCATCTCGGTCGGGACAAAGAACCAAGAGAGAGGGGCCTCTTCTACGGGGTACCGCTCAGCCCCTGTGGTAAGCTGCAGCTACTCACACTACAGCGCATGTACTGATTTCATCACACACACACACACACACACATACACACACACACACACACACACACACACACACACACACACACACACACACACACACACACACACACACACACACACACACACACACACACACACACACACACACACACACACACACACACACACACACACACACACACACACAGAGTCACAGGCAGTAGTGAAGTAGGAGAGACCTGGGGACAGTGTGAAAGAGATTTAAACCAGTGGATCACAGAGCAGGAAGTTAAAAAATTATTCTTTTTGACCGATAGCTATCCGAGCACTATACTATATTGAAACCAAGGTATAGGGAGTAGAGTGTTTCCGTGGATCCTGGTGATACCTGGACCCTGCTGCCTCCTGCCGTGGTTCTGTCATATACATTGAATGTGTTATAACTCTGTTATGTTGTTCATTCTGTACACATGACATCTATCACACTTCTGTCCATCCTGATAGAGGGATCCCTCCTCTGTTGCTCTCCCTAAGGTCTCTTCCTCTTTTCTCCCCGTTAAAGTTTTTTTTGGGGGGAGTTCTTCGTGTTCCCATGCGAGGGTCCCGGCACAGAGGATGTCGCATGTGTACAGATTGTAAAGCCCTATGAGGCTAATTTGTGATTTTGGGGTATACAAAAATAAATTGAATTGAATCTACACAACTTCACCAGGTGAGGACAGACTCAGTGCACAGAGACAGAAGCAGATGTACATTTAGAGTTTAACTGAACTCCAGTCTGTGTCAAACTATCAGTCTTTTTTTGTCTTTTTGTTGAGTGAAGGAGTAGAGTTTACTCCCAGTGTTAAACTCTCAACACTCAATATACTTAACAGTGTACATGAAGTACTGAAAGCTGTGTGGTCACTTTTCTCATCAGGTGGAGATATGGCCTCAGATCTCAAGGAGGTTGCTGCCCTGGGTCGACCTTTCATCCTAGGAACGCTCTATGATGCTCTGAGAGATGTACTGATCCCAGGTAAGTCTTAGAGTACATTATTACTAAACTATTTCTCTATATATCTGCCTTTCACAGCTTTGATTAAAGGGACTTTGAAATCATGTCACTATTTAGTCCTCACCTTTTTAACATCCATACACACCATTAAAATAATAAGCAAATGCTTTTTAATTCCATAACGTAGTTGTGAACATTCATTTCAGTTATCAATTTTAGGGAAGCATGCTGTATTAGATACTTTATCCTGTGATAAATAAGACAATTGAATTGTTGATATTCTTGTAAAATGTGTCAGTGTTTCTTACGTGCTGTTTTGGAATCAAACAGCTAACAAACTATCTAAAAACTTGTCAAACTATAATACTAGTAAACGCAATCAAGATCACAACTTACGGTACTTCGTTTTGAGAAAAAAAAAAATAATAATATTGGACTTCCTCCTCCTTTTCCCCTCTGCCTCTTAACCATGCGTAGTCGCTTCTTCTTCTTCTTCTTCTTTCTGTTTCTGAAATGTATTAAATAAATTCAATTTCACAAAATGATCCTCCTGCTTTATGGTTTCCAATTTCTAAAGGTTTGACATTGTGGGATGATAAAACTCTACAAGAGAAGATAACTGAAAGTGTTCAATCCAGCAGTCATTTTGAAATGACTGAATCTGACTCCATTGAATCCAAGTCCTCTCTGCTGGATGTTGACGCTTCTCTGAAGGCCAGTTTCCTCTGTGGACTGATCGAAGTTGAAGGATCTGCCAAGTATCTGAATGATCAGAAGAAATTCAAGAGTCAGAGCAGAGTGACGTGTCAGTACAAATCTACCACCCAGTACAAACAGTTGTCAATGATTGACCTTCTAACCTTAGACGCCCACCAAATGGAAGTTATTAAGAAGAGCTCGGCAACACATGTTGTCACAGGCATCCTTTATGGGGCAAACTCTTTCTTTGTGTTTGACAGTGAGAAGATAGACGCCAGCAGCGTTCAAGACATCCAGGGCCACATGAAAGCCGTGATAAACAAGATCCCCTTATTTAGTCTTGAGGGGCAAGCAGGCATCAAGCTGACTGCTGAAGAACAAGCCCTGACTAATAAATGCTCCTGCAAATTCTTCGGAGACTTCATCCTTAAGAGCATCCCTGTAACATTTGAAGAGGCAGTGAAGACCTGTGGACAACTTCCACAGCTACTGGGAGAAAAAGGAGAGAATGCTGTCCCAATGAAGGTCTGGCTGATGCCACTGACATATTTCTTTCCTGAAGCTGCTGAGCTGAAGAGTGAGATCAGCGTTGGAGTGGTGGGGAAGATGCAGGATGCTGCTCAGCTGATGCAGGATGCTGCTGAGCTGATGAGTGGGATCAGCGTTGGAGTGGTGGGGAAGATGCAGGATGCTCTTGAAGATTTGAGGGAAATACGAATGAGATGCAACGATTCTCTGGAAGACGGAGTGGTACACAATTTTCCATGTATTCATGAAGAGTTCAAAACTTTTCAAAGATTGTGTAACCTCTATGCATATGACCTCCAGCAGACCATGGCGAAGAAACTCCCCTCCATCCGTGAAGGTAAAGAAGATGAGAGCTCATTAAAAGAATTATTTGACGACAGAGAGAAGTCACCATTCAGTCAAGAGAAACTAAGCAAGTGGCTGGATGACAAAGAGAGAGAGATCAACGTCATCAGATCCTGTGTAGATACCATGGAGGGAGCAAAGATCGTCCGAAATCAGTCCGAGCTGGACAGAGAGGTTCTTGATGGAGATGTAGATCATGCTCTGTGCTTTGTTTTCACCTCCATGATAAGGGGTGATACCGACCTAGATGTGATGGCCACCTACTTGGACTCCACTAAGATCAGGTGTACTAATGAAGACCAGTGGTTCTCCTCAGATGAAGTTTTTACCACAATGAGAGAAAAAGCCAAAGCGTTCCGTGACCTTGTCAGAGCATGGAAGAACAACAAGCGGTTCAGGATCCTAATCACAGGCACTCCAAATGAGAAATACAAAGGAGCAACCATCTACCATTACAAGGAGGGCATTCTGGTCAGTGAAGACTTTTCAAATCCTGAGCTTCCTTCTAAGATCACAGAGAGAAGAGATCTGACCTGTTGTAAGTTTATTCATGCTTTTGAGTCAAAAATACGCTGTACTAATCAATGTCCTCCAGAAACCCGTTTGACCATCAGAATTAATGAGTTTGTGTTGGTCTCTCCATCAGATGCCTGTAATCTCACCCTGGACCCAAACACTGCACATAACAACCTCATTCTGTCTGATGGAAACAAGAGAGCAACATATACACCAGCATGTCGGAGTTATTCTGATCACCCAGAGAGGTTTGATATATGGTATCAGGTGTTGTGCAGAGAGGGGTTATCTGGGCACCATTACTGGGAGATAGAGTGGCCTCATGATTCAGCTATTAAGAAATGTACTTATGCAGCTGTTACATACAAGAGCATTTACAGAAAGGGAGGTTATTCATTGGCCAAACTTGGAAGAAATACCATGTCGTGGTGTTTTGGCCAAAATTCAGAAAGTGGAAGTCTCAAACTGACAGCCACACAATGTCCTAATAATACGTTGATGGAAACTGTGTTTCCCTCTGATGGCTTCCAAACACTTGGGGTGTTTCTGGACTGGCCTGCTGGCACTCTGTCCTTCTACAAAGTCTCCTCTGACAAACTGAGCCACCTCTACACCTTTCACACCACATTCACTGAGCCTGTGTACCCTGGCTTCTATGTTACTTATGAAAACAACTATGTCTACCTGCGTCCAGTTCAATAGGAGCAATGACAATGACTTGTTAGATCCTTGGTCTGTTAATAGAGAGATGGGTCTACAAGTAAAGGTTAAACAGTAAAGTAACATCCATGTTAACTTGAACATGTTTCACAAATTCCAAAAATGTATTCAAAACCCAGAGAGAGAGCAGGAAAACACATGATCTTATAAAGTTACAACATATGTCATTTTCTGTTCATCATTTCTTTGTTGATTCGATGCACAGACTCAAACTGGTTTCAGCTTCACAATCAGTTTCAACTTTCTTTTCAAATCACGTTTGAATCATTTTTATTTCTGTTCGTATTCCTGATCATTATTGCTTTGTCAAAACAAATGTGTTGACATATACTTTCAAAGCTCATGTCGACACTTGCATAACTTGTTCTAATGAATGTATTAAGTTGATTATGTTGGGACATAAGGGTTAGGGTTACACAATGGAAGCTTCTGGGCGTGTTGTGGTTTTCACACCTAACTGGCGCCATGGCACCTGTGACCTACAGCCAAACAGGAAGTCCTATCTTAAGGTGTTGCTTACCTTTTTATGCATGTGGTTTATCCTCTTTAACTTTCCATTGTCTATGAGTTACGATCTATTTTTTATTATCGAGCTAACAGTGTTTTATTTTCAGATATCAATATACTCGTTACATGTAATCCCATATTGTTTAGGGACAGTTCAATGATGATGAGCTTTAATGTGTGTTTTTCTATCATTTATCAAAATGTAATCATATGTGCTCATAATGTTGACTAAATGTTAAAGCTAAAGAAATAAGTGAACTTTGAGTTGAACTCACTCTGACCTGATGATTGGCAGGAAAGAGTTAACCTAAAAAATAAGTCTGTCAGAAATAATAAGACTATGAAAACTGTTTGGTCCAATGATTTAAGAATGATCTGTTGTCTACCTTCTATGGACCCGGAGGTTGCAGAAGCACCAAGGAGAAGTGTATATACAGGAGGAGACAACAAAGGATGGAGGCTTCTGGGGGGTTCTTGCTCTTTGAGAAACTTGGTTCTTTTTGAGCTTGGTACCGGTACATCTGACATTTTGTATGATCTTTTACTTATTTTTTATTATTCATTTTTTGTAAGCTTTTACCTTACTCTTTGTAAAAAACAAATAAAACTGGTTTGTATTCTGTACATTCCAACCAAAGTCCAGTGTTGCTCATCTCTGGTGGGGCCTTCGTAGTCTCCTAAAGGTGAGAGAGCTCTTCCCCTGGGATCGGCTGACACTAGTAAATAAATTAGACATGACATTCCTGTTACAAGCTCAGGTTAAAATGGTGTTCAGTATTGTTGTGATTTACTAACTTGGTTGCTCAGATTGTTTTTGATGCTCTGCTTATGTATCATATATGATGCAGTGTGATTATAATGTTTAGACATTAGCTGTTGTGTACTAGGGAGCAATAGGGGTCAGATTGGCATCTATATCAGGAGTGTTAGGGCCAGGGTCCTGAAGCTGCCTTTGATAACCGAGCGAGGTTCCCAACCACACGGGGTTCCTCCTCCAGCGGTGGCCCTTTAGAGCGGCTCCATCCTGGAGTACTTCCAGTCCTCCCACACCTAAATCTGTTGATATCCGGCTGTCGAGAAGGGCGACGTTTTTAAGCCTGAAATAAGTGATACGGCGGTGGCTAGTGGTATTAAGTTATCCTGGCTTTTGCCTCCCTAAGCAGGCTAAGACGGTCTTGCGTGTGGATTTTGGGGGGTGCGTTTGTTATAGGTCAGAGGTTGCTGAACAAGCCGTCTTCCAGTACTTCACTCACACTGGGAGGGGGTACCAAAGGGGGGGGGAAGACTTAGGGTAGAATGGAGGTATAAAGTAATGTACAATGCTATTGTGAAGTTAGTTGACCCCGGACAGCTCGGTTTACTTGTACACTTTGTGATGCAAATAAATCTGCGTGAACTGAAGAAAATCCAATCTCTGTTGTGTGTTCTGTGTTCGTTACTGAGTTCCTAGTAGTGAGATCTTGTGGCGTCTCACCACGAGTTAGATAGAGAACAGTTACTGAGCCAGACGTTAGGTATTGAGTTTTAACATAAGCCATAAAGTCAAAGAAACTGATCATCAACGACAAGAAAAAAAAACACAACAAGAGAAATAGCTTGTAGACTGGTCACTGACTCAGGTTTGTCTCTTTTTCTGTTCATGTTTTGTCATATGCATTTAGATGTCATTGAGAAAGTAACCCTCACACTAGCCTGTTTATTTGCAGTGATTCCTGTCTTGTGTTTTCCTATCTCCTCTCTCTCTCTCTCCCTCCTTCTCATTTTCTCCTCCACTGCGAGGGGGTCAAGAGGTAGAGGAGAGGAGGGATGGAGAAAGGGTCAGGTGGTTAGGATGAGAGAGGGAAGAAAAAAACAAACCCAGTAGCAGCTAAAGCAGATAGATGGTCTTTTCTTGGTCTTTTCTTCTACCGTGGGTGTCCTTAACCTCGCTGTCGCCCCCGGGCGGGCTGTGCAAGCCCACTTCCTTGACCTCAAGGTTGTTCTGCCCAGCTGCATGTGTGTGAAGATATATTCCACGAAGCCTCGCTCACCTTGCAACTGCTCTCACTCAGTAATTACAATAACCTCTCATCCCCGTCTCACTATGTGAATACATGACTGTGGAATGTAGGATATTCTGACTTGAATCCGAAAGGGAAAACAAGAAACGGGGTCACCTGCTCACGTACAGTATTGACTGATCCTGAAACCTCATTAGGAAAAAAGCTTATTTATAGAGCTCAGATTAGAATTGGAGATGCTGTCTTTTATGTAATTTTATTGGATTTTCACATCTGAAAGCAGAATATAAAAACAGTATAACGTAGAAGAAATAGTGGTCATGGATTAATCAGAAGTGGATATCAAATTGTTTTACAAGATATTTAGTCGGCCAACTGATGATATGATAAGTGTTTGTGGTCATATTCTCAGTTACTAATTAAGTACACTTCAGGAACAAAAATGACTGGGGCTACGACAGAAACTTAATTTAATATTCAGGTTACTCAGCCTTAATTTGGCACATTGACCAAACACGCTCTGCACATGATCGGGATGGTACCACCTCCGCCTCATTTCGAGCCAGGAAAAACCCTGCTCACTGTACTGTAACTTTTTTTTTTTTTCGAAGCTGTCAACTCTCTTTTACAGATATAAATGGGGCAGACTAAATGGAAACGCATCTCAGAATACCGCAGTACCATTCAACAGCAACACAAACTACAACCCCCGAAATGATCATGTAAATGGTCCACTTCTCCCATTTGTCAAAAATGTAAAAAAAACAAACATTTTCTTTGACTCTGACAAGGAAGGTCAGGTCTTCTTGTTTCCAGACTCCCTTTACAGCAACTCCTTGTTGTAACTATTACAGAGACAGATGCATTGCTTCATGTTCGTCAGTTATCTCTGTATACACATCACACTACAACTGTTGTTTGAGACTTTTAGGGATAAATATCCAGTAGTACAGATATGTGACAAACAATCTCAACACATGCTCGCTCATTTACTTTCTCTGTGTTTCCAATGGCATGTCGCAATCCTCAGCCTCGTTGATGCCGATACGGTAGACTAAATGTTACAAACACTTCTCAGTTCATCTAGACACTTTAACAGCATCACAAACTACAGAATCCCAAAATGACCTCTCTCTAAAGTAGTTTGATCAACATGTAATGCACAGTATGTCTGTGACCTTTAACAGGTCACAGACATACATACACAGACATGAAGCTTGTAAAGATGAATCTTTAAACGTGACCATCCATTGATTCTTTAGGAAATGTGACAACACCACAGCTCTTAATCAATTATCCCACAACGTGATGGATTCACTTGTCAAAAAGTCTATTAGGGATCCAATAGCAGAGTTCAATCTAAAACCTACAGTATTTCCTGATGAATAAGCTAAGTGACTGGACTGGACAGCTCTGCCGTGTTATATTCGACAGATTTAAAGATTGTTTTAGCTTCCATATATCTTTGGATCCTTTTAGAAGTTAAAGGCTGAAAGCGTGTTTTATTGTTCTATCGTAATGACGGGCTATATTTCCACCGGAGCGTTGCGTTGTTAATGCGAGATTTATCGCAAGCTGTGGTCATACGTTATAATCTTTGTCAATACCCATAAACATAAGCTTGTGTTATTATGTCCCACAGCCAGAGAGGTTCTGGGAACTGTTTACAGTGGGAGTTATTAGAGAAGAAGTCCAGACGTTCTGTCTACCAGACGGCCAAACGGCCTTCTCCTCTAAAAAGCCATTAAGACTTTAAGATGAGGCCATAAAACCAACTCCAGCCAGCTCTATTACTGGACGCCCCGTCTCTGTCTGTCAGTCTGTCCGTCAGTCAGTCGCTCTATCGCTTCGGCCCTCTGTGGTCAGCATAAGTATCACTGCGGGCCTGGATAATTACTGAGTTATTATCTCAGTAAGTCCACATTGAATTTCATCCCAATGGAAATGCTATGTAAGTGATTTTCCACAGCTATGGGAGGGGTGGAAAGAAATCCAGACCTCTAGAGTGCTCTGCTAATTATTTTTCAAAAAGTAAAATCCATCGCAGAAGTCTGACTCATGCCGCAGTGATAGTTGATGTTTGGAATTGGAGAAATTCATATTTTTGGACTCTTGCTGGTTGAAATCACTTATGAGAATGCACGCCACGAGGGAGGACACATCAAGATGATTAGATTAATTTTAGCGCGTGGTGTGAATGTCGCTTAGCATAGACGTTAACAGTAAACTCTAGTTACACCAAAAAGAAAAAAGGCCAATTACTTTATTCCAGCTGGAGTTACGATCTCTTTTTTTGATGACCTCGGGGGAAATTAGTATTTTTGTGGGAGTTTTTATGTCCTCTGTTTCTACCGGCACACACACACACACACACACACACACACACACACACACACACACACACACACACACACACACACACACACACACACACACACACACACACACACACACACACACACACACACACACACACACACACACACACACACACACACACACACACACACACACACATGCACAATGTCCGTCTGCTTGAGTGACTCAAGCTTCCTTATTATCCCTCAATATTCCCGTTCGACTTTGAAAAGTCCCATTAAACATGAACAAGTTTTATCCCCCCCCTCTTCTGTTTTGACTCGACTCAGCTGAGCACCAGCCTCCCCAATCTTTCACGATGCTAAGCTGCCATCAATTAGATCTCATTTGACACACCCGGTCTGACGGCGCTGCGTGCCGTTGGCGGGCGGCGGCGGGGTGGGACGCGGCCCTCGGCAACTCGCTAATTAAAGCAGTAATTAGGCCTAATCCTGGGCTTTGAAATGAACTCCTTAGCGAGCCAGGTGTGCCAGACGGCAGTGAAGGACGGGTATCCTTATTCATTCCCTTGCTCTCTGTCAATTTACACACTCGCTTGCTATTGTGTCCTCCATCACATATTCGTTACAACGTCTAATGGCTGAAGGGTGATTCTTAATAAATAGAAAGTGACGACGGACGGTGTTTTCACTTTTTTCTCCCTCAATGCCGACCAAAAGTGCATCGTAATTAAGTTGACTAAAACTCTCATCAAGCCCCAAGAATTGTTGTGGAAATGATGCGTCCCGCCCACTCACAAGAGTTTGTTGCACAGCACCGGCTGGAATGCTTTGCAAGGAGACACAGCTGTGCGTCTTAACCGCAATGTCAAACACATTTTTTTTGTCCTTGCTTTCAAGAGACACTCAGGAGGGCGGTTCTCCACAAGTATCTGAATGCCATATTCTGCATTTATCTGCATCAATCCAGCAGATGATACTTGGGCTGCAACCAACGATTATTGTCATTGTCGATTAATCTGTGGATTATGTTGTTGATTGATCGGTTATGTTTGGAAAAATATCAATCCATGTTACCCAAAGACCAAGATGATGTCCTCAGATGTCTTGTTTTGTCCACAACTCCAATTTATTATGAAAGTAGTTTCCGATTGATTTAATAGTTGACATCCATCGATCAATGGATGGATGGATGTTTAACCTCCAAGTGAAACATTGGTATGACATTGATTATCATGCCATGAAATGTAGCAGCAGTTTGTGTTCATCAATAGAGACCTCATACTTTATAATAGAGAATAAACATATTGGTAAAGAATTAGTGAGACATCTTCCGCTGTTTTGGTGATTACGCGCATTTCCTCTAACCTTTGGAGAATTATTTAAAAAGATTCCTACCACTGAAGTATCTTTGACTTTCAATAGCATATTTTTGAAAGTGAGAGAGGGAGATCACAGATCAACGGTGACGCGCACAAATTATTGATTAAAAAGTACAGTTTCCTACATGCACTGTTCCTACACACTGACATGTTGTCAATGAAGTGCTGGTGAAACAATGCTTATATTCAGTTCAGGCTAATTCAATTGTAACCCTGACACTCATGGCAAAAGGAAACCCAAATCCTGCACCTGAACCCTGGAACCTGTTGCTCAGTGGAGACCATTTACACGCCCACAGCGACTTTTACCAAAATGACTCCTTTTCTTTCTTTGCGATCGACATCACTTAATATTAATAAGAGTGAACACGCCCATGTCACGCAAGCATATTTGACTGCAAGTGAATGCGTCCTGTATGCGAATAAATAAGCACACTGTGCCTGTGTACATAGCTGCACCTCCATCTGTTAGCTTTAAGTGGAAGAGGGAGCGGGAGGATAGTAGCTTGTGATACTGGCACAGATGGTCTGTTCTTTCTAAAATGTTTCGCAGTCGGAGCCGTCAGTGGAGAGAATGTGTGGACTTAGAAATCCCAGTTGAATCATAATAAACTCGCAGTACATCTCTGCAGGTTCTCAGCTATGATCTGTAGGGTAGAACTGGCCGAGGGAGGGGAGGAAGTAAGGAGATAAAGAGAAACAAAGGGAGATGGAGAATTGGAATAGAGTGAAATGTGTGTGGGAGGTAATTGTTTTTTATTTCTTTTTATCTGGGAAACAGAGAAAGATGGCGAAGAAAACAAATACGAGAGCACAAAAAAAAAAGCGCTGCATTCATTAAGCGGGGTAAACACGAAAACTGGTAGTTTGTAAGAAAGACGGTGTGATTTCTAGCAGGAGAGATGATGTTAGAGGGGAGGAGAGGCAGGCAGGTTAGAAAGATTAGTAGTAAGAGGCGAACAGGAGGTGAACAGATAGAGGAGGGATTACAGGAATCCCCTGACCTCGCCAGGCAGCCATTAGAGCAAAACTAATTACCAGCCAACGACCCTGGAGATAGAAGTCGGTGCCCCCGCCATACCACGGTCCACACGCACACTCGCACAAGTGTGTGTGCATACTTAGTTTCCTGCTCTGCCTCTGTCCCTCAGACCCCAATCCATATGATGTATGGGAGCAAAGGGAAATGTCTAATCACCCCCACGAAACGAGAGAGAGAGGAAGCACCTTCAAGGGACCTTTGCTGTCCCTCCCTCCATCTTTTCCTTGCACAGCCACAGCTCCATGCCTCGTGCTGTACTGTGTCGTTAGGATTTTATCGACACTACTAATTTCATTGATACTCCTTATCGGTTTGTTTCGTTATTGCTACTCTTATCAGTTATTCTTCATTACGAAATAATTACTTTTAAAACTATATATTATTCAAAAAAGAATAAATTCCGAACAGGATAAAGAATGCATTCATACATTAGATATAACCAAATGTAGTTTCTAGGGCAGCAACAGTAAAGTCCCTTTATGGACCGTCAACGCAGGAGATGCTAATAAATTACACCAGAACGAATGTTGGATACATTGCCATGAAATTTGGTTCGAGCGTCGGCGTCCCCAGGAGAATGAATGGTGATCCCTTAACTTTGCATCGAGCGCCATCATCAGCCTCGGCTGTACTTTTGTGTTTTGGGCTAATTTGCAAGTTACCAAATGTTAGCATGCTAACTCATCAGCTTGTTAACGTCGTAAATGTGGGCATGTCAGCTTGCTAACCACGATCATACCAACCACACCCATTTTTACATTTCATTCATCACCACTGCTAAGCATCAAAGACAAACTTTGCACCTTTAATCTAACTCTACATATATTACAGCCTCACAGAGCTGCTAGTGGGTTATGTTTCCTTATTTCTGAAACATTAAGAAGTAACTGCACACTTCAACATTTATTTTAAGCTATTAACTAAATTATATCACTGTACTGTTATGAAGCACATTAATGCTGAAGTTAATATCGACATTTCTTACCACATTTATACAAATCCGCATTTCCTGTTCTAGCTGACTTTAGCTTGCTAATTCATGTTGGAACGTCACACTGGTAACAGCGAGCTGGTGGCCGCTGATAAACAGCTCAGTGCCCCATGTGTCACTTTTTTCCGAGCTGCTGTAGTTGTCATATTTTGTCGACGCTGCTTCGAGGCTTTCGTCAAACAAAAGTGGGCGTGGTTTCATCTCTCCCGTGCCCCCTTTTTGCATTTTCTTTTTTAAATCATGCATCGGGTGGACTTAGACTCAGACCCGGGGGTGAAGTTCCACTTTAACCGTTGGGGAGATGCAAGGTATGATTTTAATATCAGTCATTCTTTAGACAGGGATGGAAAACATGCGATGTGTCATTATTCTTCCAGACAGCATTGGGGCACACACGGGAACTAGAGTCGTAGTTCAGAATGCAACCTGTAAAGCCTTTCTCATAAATGTCTATATATAGTGAGCCATTTGGGTTTATAATGGCTGGCAGGGACATATAGACCTTTCCAAACTGACCACATAAAAACTCTAAACGGACCCGTATTTTATAAATCCTTGTGGCAATGTTTGTTAATGCAGTCGCTGACAGGAAGTAAACGAAGACCAAAGCTGTTGCCAAAGCAACAGAAGGGCATTAAAAGGTCTATCAGAGAGGGAAATGTTTGTCGAGCAACGTTTCCCTTGAAATCAGATAGAAAGACTGTTTGTTTGCGGACCCTTTGCTCTCAGCAGAGGCTTTCAATGCGATCAATATTTGATAAAGGCAGAGTGAGGGACATGAAAAGGTGTGGCACACATCCAGCCATTGCTCTGCGAGGTGTCAGAGTTCTCTCTTCATCACAAGGCTCGACTGATACTATGGTTTGCCTCGAAGCTTAGAGGAAGGTCACACGGGTACTGTAGGTCAGACAGATAATCAGACGGAAAGGCTTTCTCACGCACACAGATATATGGATTCATACACAGATGCACAGGCACACAATCTGTTAAAGACTCGGGGCTCAACGCTTGCCGTTTCTTCTCCAACTCTGAGCTTTAGTCGAAAGTCCTCAGTCTGAGTGCTGCCCCTCTTCAATTAGAACACACTCTGAAGACTGTCTGAAGAAGTCTGCTGGGAACTCGAATCATTACCTGTGAGACGGCGCTGACCTGCAGCTCACTCTGCTGTCTAGCCTCGAAGTGTGGCCGTCATCATTAAGACGTCACCTTCACACATCCACCTGAAACCCCAAACCTTTGTTCCTTATTGCGGATAGAACCAATACACCGTGGTCTGCATTCCAATAATTCATCTGACACCTGAAGCCATATTTTAAATGCCAGTTGGACCATTAGAAGATAAAGTTAAATCAATTGTTGAGTATTTTTTTTTCCCGGTTTTCGATAATATGAAAGGAATCTATTTAGGATTTTGCATTTTTTTAGATTAATTGTCAATATTTAAGTGAACTTGCAATCCCATTTTACGTACCACAGTTGTTGAACTAGTGCTGCACTTTGACTTCATCCTGTATGAGGCTATTTGTTATAATTGTGTTTTTCTGTGCAGAGATAGAGGCAATAACTATGCATACGTGTTTGCAACCTAACTCCATTTTCTCATTTCCTGCAAAATACCTTCACACATGACCCTTCTGCCTCCACTTAATCACATGGCAAATATAGGATTAAAAAATAAACAATAACTTCAATGTCACAGGTGGTGAGCTGGTGATCAATACACACATGTGCTTGACCTACGCAGATGAAATTCCTATTAGGCATGATGGATTAAGCGAGTAGGGATGCATGGATTTTATAATCATTGTGATATCAACCCGGGCTCTCCGTAAAAAGTGTTGACTGGTGGATTCCTGGTCAATGCGGTGGTTTATTTCCAAGAACAGAGTTTACTATTGGTGCATTAATATATGAAGCCAGTTAGCATTTTCTGGCCTTTACTTTTATGTTCCAATGCTGATTAAAACACTTAAAATCCAGAAGGTCGGAGCAGAGCGTATTACTGGTTTGTTTTTGTCATATTGTGATCCATAAATAAAACCGTGTGGTGGACACGTGCAGAGTAGAAGCAGGACTCATGCAGGAGTGCTGGTTGTGATGATTACCGTATTACGCCTGTTCTCCAAAGAATCCACTTAGCCTTGTTTGTTGAGAGTAAAACGGACTGTAGTGCATAATCACGTCTACTCCAGTCAGCCATGTTGCCTCAGCGGAATTAAGGTTTATTTGTTGGAAAGACAGTGGGATATTGTGCCATAATTGAGTCTATCAAGGCTCGTTTGGCATATCACTCCCGTTGTAAGCATTTTTTTTTTTTTTATTATTTTTTTTTTCTTGCCCGTCTCACTTCCATGAAAAGACAACAACAATAACGAGCAAACAAGGAGGGTGAATTGGAATATGATGTTTCTAATTAAAAGTAAATTTATTCCCCGCTCGCATGCCGTTTCGTCTTATGTAACCACTGCTATCAAGCAATTAAAAGATAACCCTGCATCGGGAGGTCAATATTTTCCCATGTATTCTCAAATAAAGCGCACACAAATAAACAGGAATCATAAAAAGTGCAGGCCAAGGCCACAGCGCTCCATGTTTTATTCATGGAGCTATAGCCTAAAGTAAATTTGTCATATAGTTTCAGGGGTACTTTCTGTAAACACACGACCTAAGTACATATAGCATCTTTGACATCCTGCTACAAATTATTCTAATGGGTATTTTAATGTGTATACTGTATATATATATATATATATAAATATCATCGGTGTCCTGTACAAACCTCACATGTCCACATTTGATACTTTAACAATGCCGATAAAAAACCAAATGTTCTTAAATAACTGATGTTATGTAGCTCCCCATGTATACTACTGTCTATAAGGCCACCCAGTGTCTCGTATGAGATTTTATACACTTTTGTTCACATTAAACCACACGCATACGTCTCCATTGGCTGGATCACAAATCTGCTAGCACTCCATCTTGGTTTTTCCTAGGATACCTGTTACAGGGGCACAGAGGGCGTTACTGCACCCGTGGCTGTTTGGTAAGACGACTTTAGCTCCTTAGCAGTTTAGTTACAACAATTAGGCATTAGCGCTAATAGCTAGCTGGCTAACAACTATCCAGAGACAAACACATGGATCACAACAGTGAAACAAAGGCTTTATCATCTTCACACTATACAGATCAACGCTCTCTCCAATCATAGATGGATCTCATAGTAACGTTCATGAATGATTAGACGGTGAGTCACTGCGGATACAGACGGACAAAATGAGCTTCCTTCGTAGGCTGGCTGCTCTAGAGACAGGGTGAGGAGCTCAGACATTCCGAAGGAGCTCGGAGAAGAGGCGATGCTCCTTTTGCGTGGAAAGGGCCCATCTGAGGTGGTTCTGGCATCTGATCAGGATGCCCTCTGGACGCCTCGCTTTAGAGGTTTTCCAGGCACATAGAACTGGTAAGAGGTCACGGCGTGGACCCAGAACACACTGGAGAGATCAGGGAATCACTTAGGGAACGCCTCAGGCTTCACCAGGAAGAGCTGGAAAACGTTTGTGGGGAGAGGGACGTCTATAATACTCTGCTAAGCCTGCTGCCCCCCTCAACACGGCCCGGGACAAGCAAACAACAAAAAAGGAAGGACGGATTCGACCATCTGATCCTTTGCTGTTACTTGTTTGAAACACACACACACATTTCTGAACTTGGTCCAGATTGATCAGAAAAATCTGAGACTTGTTTTTAATGACGGCGTTTAACTTTTTACAGTGCAGGAGCTGAATGACAAATGCGGAGTCTCATCCAGCGACCCAGGCTCATTACAGCATATTACTGCTCACGTCAAGTGCGACCCACAGGCATTAAGCCTGTTGTCTCTGTGTGTGTGTGTGTGTGTGTGTGTGTGTGTGTGTGTGTGTGTGGGGTTGAAGACTCTGTGATGTATGAGCAGATTTGAAAAAGCAACAATTTTGCGTGATCTCTATTGTTGGAACAGTTTAATAATAAACCAGTGCATTCATTTCCTTAAACTAAATGATGTGTGTTTTGTTTACAGCATAGTGGTGTGTGTGTGTGTGTGTGTGTGTGTGTGTGTGTGTGTGGCATGCAGCCTTGCTAATAAAGGCCGGGTCACTGTGTGTTCACTGTACAGCAGCTATCCATAGCAGAAGGCAAATGAAAAGAACGTAGAGCAGTGATATATAAACCTTTAAATAATGAATCCCAGCAAGCAAAATAAATGATTTGATAAAGATAAAGACTTTACATCAAGATATTCCTCTTCTACCTCTGAGGTATCTGCCACATATTGTACCTGTATGCAGAAAATCTCTTGTTCTTGACGGATATGTTGTTGTTTTTTGCGCTGACAAAGTTTGACGTAATGAGATGAAATTGATGTCCATGTCGCCAATAAACCGGGAAAGTGCAGAATAGTAACCGACCAGTTTGTGTGGTTTCTCTGCAGCTGCCCGGCGCTGGCTGCGCATGATTTCATCGAGGTAACCACAATGCATCATTCTGCGTAATGGTGCATCACTTTTCAAATTAGAGGCTGCAGATGGAACACACACACACACACACACACACACACACACACACACACACACACACACACACACACACACACACACACACACACACACACACACACACACACACACGCGTGTCCTGCTGCCCTCAGTGAAAAGGTGAGAGCTTTCATAGCTCTAAAACAGAGATACTGGTAAGTCACTCAGCCGGTTTCTCTCCCTTTTATTTACAGGCTTGCAGCACAGTCACGGCAAGCCATATATTGATCAGAAACAGTTAATGGGACTATAATCATTCTTTTTTAATGTTTAAAGTAACTGTTTTTAAATGATGATGTGAAAAGAAACAAAAAAGGCAAATTCAAGTTATATGATTTCTCTAAAGAGATTACGACTGTTGTCATTTTATAGAAAGTTTTACCATGGGGAAACATTAAATATTTCATCTGTAATACACAACAGGCCCTGCAATTTACTCCAGAGGGGGAGGTTTCTAATGCGCTGTCACTCTGAGCTATTGCAAGCCCTGCTGCCTTTCATTAAACTAGGAGATTGTTGTTCTCTTTGCTAATGCAGAACAGAGAGAACGAGAGCATGCCACGCTGAATGACAATCGTGACGAGAAACCATCTGGAAAGTCATGTGACCATGCATTTTAGGTAGGTACGGCTTGTTGCTGACTTTGTGAAATGCAATGACCTCACAGTAACGTTCCATTTGACTGTGAATGAATAACTCGTTGGTTTAGAATTAGTTGGAACATAAAAGTTGGTCTGAGGTCTGTGTTGTCTCGTGGTGTGACGGTTATGAGTTCAATCTGTGGCTCAGTAAACAGCTTTATTGACATTGCTGCTCAATGGCCACTTCATTAGGTACACTGTACAGTTTCATCCACTACGACTGTTCTGCTGTAAAGCCTGCTTTCATGATGCCTATAATGCTGTCATGAAGGTATTAATTCAATTCTGTTTAAGTCTGTGGTGATTTTGCACCAGAATATAATGTCGTCCACAACAACACCACCTTTAACTATGACCTCATTGATAAACATATTTGATTGGATTTACACATTTCTGACAATGTCAACAGAAACTGAACATTCTAACCTTTGTAAAGGTTGTGTCAGAGCTGGTGTATTGAATAGATTCTATGAGTAAGGTTTTTAGTTAATTTAGATGCTTGCAGTCTGCGTAGCGGTTCGTCAACCCACCCGCCCCGTCTCACAACACAGAGCCCATCTTCTTAACTTTGCTCTCAAAGTGCACCGGATTGATGCATTTAACTTTAAAATTTAGAGTGAATATTCGTGTATTTTTTTATATCGCAATGTACCGTATATCGCAGGAAAGAAATATTGTAATGTCAGGGTTTTTTTTCCCAATATTTTGCAGACCCTATCGGAGAGTGTAGTATAGTTCAGCAGTAGGGGTGTAACGGTTCACAAAATTCTCGGTTTGGTTCAATACGATACAGTGGTGCCACGGTTCGGTTCGGTACGTTTTCAATACAGCAAAAAAGCAGAAATGCTAAATCCTCACTGGTGAGACTCTCAAGGGGGCGTTTCTGAAGAACTTGGCTCTTCATCTCCCATTCAGTAGTGAGGTCATGTGTCGTTACAGTCAGGTAGCTTTGTGTCTGAAGAACATGGCTCTTCATCTCCATTCAGTAGTGAGGTAATGTGTGTTACAGTCAGGTAGCTTTGTGTCTGAAGAACATGGCTCTTCATCTCCATTCAGTAGTGAGGTCATGTGTGTTACAGTCAGGTAGCTTTGTGTCTGAAGAACATGGCTCTTCATCTCCCATTCAGTAGTGAGGTAATGTGTCGTTACAGTCAGGTAGCTTTGTGTCTGAAGAACATGGCTCTTCATCTCCCATTCAGTAGTGAGGTAATGTGTGTTACAGTCAGGTAGCTTTGTGTCTGAAGAACATGGCTCTTCATCTCCATTCAGTAGTGAGGTCATGTGTGTTACAGTCAGGTAGCTTTGTGTCTGAAGAACATGGCTCTTCATCTCCATTCAGTAGTGAGGTAATGTGTCGTTACAGTCACGTAGCTTTGTGTCTGAAGAACATGGCTCTTCATCTCCATTCAGTAGTGAGGTAATGTGTCGTTACAGTCAGGTAGCTTTGTGTCTGAAGAACATGGCTCTTCATCTCCATTCAGTAGTGAGGTCATGTGTGTTACAGTCAGGTAGCTTTGTGTCTGAAGAACATGGCTCTTCATCTCCATTCAGTAGTGAGGTCATGTGTCGTTACAGTCAGGTAGCTTTGTGTCTGAAGAACATGGCTCTTCATCTCCATTCAGTAGTGAGGTAATGTGTCGTTACAGTCAGGTAGCTTTGTGTCTGAAGAACATGGCTCTTCATCTCCATTCAGTAGTGAGGTCATGTGTCGTTACAGTCAGGTAGCTTTGTGTAGTCCGTGACGTCCGGCCGTCTGTTGTCGGAGGAACAGCGGGTGCTTCGGACGTTTGATTCTCTGTTTGTGCTTTTGTTTTCTTCAACAAAGCAGGAATCATGGTCTGGAGAAATGGGCTCGTGAATGAGTAGTGTCACGGGGCTCAATAGCATTAAGCGTGTTCGTACAGCCTGCGTTTATCACTCCAGAGTAGGGTCTCATATCCGCGGCTATAAATATACCTTCAGCCCTGTTTGAATCGTTAGGGAGTAGCTACCTTAACGCTGCGGGGAGAGTTTGTAGCGTGTGTGCTGCTGTTGGTTTTCCTGCTAAGCTAGTTTAGCATAGCCTTCCAGAACACACGTGCCTCACCAGAGTACAATGTTTTTCTTCCGTGGTGGGCGTGTCAGACAGCACGTTGTCTGTTATGTCGCGTGGTTTGCCTTGTTGAGCGCATTATATTTCCCATAATTTCTGTAACTTCTGTATTTTCCAAACGCACTAGTATTATTCAAACGTATTGTTCGGTTCGCAATGCGTACCGAACCGTAAGCCTCGTACCGAGCGGTTCAATACAAATACGTGTATTGTTACACCCCTAATCAGCAGTATAGTTGTTGCAGATTTTAGTTTGCAACTCTGTACCCTAAACAGGTGTGGTACTGTGATGTTTTATTCATGTTTCCCGCTTCACCTCATCTGCATGGATCTCCTATTTATTGCACCGTGTGCGCTTGTATCCAAAATGAAGCACATTTCAAGGTCAGAAAAACACAATAAGACGTAACGCCGCTTGCGCCTGCGTTCCCTCTAGAGCCCCCCCGGCCCTCTTTCTGATGGACTCTTTTCCACTCTATCGATGGCTTGTCTTAATTTGCTTGTCTCCCTCTCCTCTGTCTCTGTCTGCCTCTCTGTTTCTGAACTCCTTCTCCCTCTCTCTGTTCATCTCTATATTTATTTCACTCTCCATTCCCTCTTTCTCTCTGACTCATTCTTTTACTTCACCCCCCCGTGTTATCCACCGGTCTCCCCTGACGCATCAAAATTAATTAGAACTCATCCCATTAACTCAGGCGCAGCCTACGTGGAAACAAGCTGAAGTGTAGGTGTGTGTGTGTGTGTGTGTGTGTTGGTCAGTCAGCTCAGTGAGAGCCGCTGTAAGGACGAGATGTACCGACCTGACATCGACTCTGTGCCCCTCGGGCACCCACAGCCCGCCGGGACAAACAGCCGTGGGAAGGGAGAGAGAGAGATGTGTAATGCGATGACAAGATGAGGAGGAAAGAGGGAGGAAGAGATGTAGGAGGTGGAAAAAGGTGCAAGAGGAAAGGAGGAAGGTGGCGAGAGGAAAAAAAAGGTGTTAGAGCACTGTTATTTGGAATGAATAGAAAGACTACAGCTAGGTAGTTGAAATGGTTGTCGAGCACAAAGTCAAACTACATCAACAGAAAACCCAAAGAAAAAGACGTTGCGGTGTTTTATTGACCCTTACTGACAGGTGCCTTCTGGGTAGAGAAGTGAAAAACACCACATCAGTCAAAAAATGAGATGGGGAAACACACTCACAGTGGAGAAAAGAAATGGGAAGAAAGCTAAGCAAATAGAGAGAGAGAACAAGAGAAAACAGGAGAGGAGGGAAAGGAACGGAGTAACAGAGAGATTTGGATTTACACTTGGAGGCAGAGAGAGAACAGCTGTGAGAGGAAGTGTGCGTGTGTCTGTGAGTGTGTTTAAAGACGCAATGAAGTGGACACTGACTTCGTGGAAAAGTGTCACGTCTTGAAAACGGTGAATCTTTAATGGTGACCTCGTCATGCACTTAGTACTTGTGAACATAAAATCCAAGCAATAAAGCCATCACAAATTATTAAGTAACCACATTCTTCTGCCCCTCCTATCCAATCAAACTGCTTTTCACGCCTCAGCGTTATGTTTTCAGGCTGTCCGTACGTCCTTCTCTCCCATTCTCGTGAGCGCTATATCTCAAACGCATGGGAAGAATTTTATTTCAAATTTGGCACGAAAGATGAAGTGATTAGAATTAGGTGGTCAGAGGTCACTGTGACCTCACAAAACACATTTCGTTGCCATAACTCAGGAATTCATATTATAACAATGTCACACAAGTCACTAGTAGAATTTGGATGTAAACTGCGACCGCAGGCGGCCTCCTCTGGGTCTGAACAGTGAAGCAAATGCGGACGTTAAGTAAGTACCTTAAAGTGGCATTCTTTCTAACGGCCATCAGGGGGCGACTCCTCTAGTTGCAAAAAGAGAAAATGCCCCTACTTCTTCTCACTGGATTTGTTTCCTCAGTAAACATTGAGTTTATGGTTTCAATCGCTAGTTTCAAGTTCCCTTCAAAACAGCACGATTTTCATTTAGTTAATTTTGCGTTCCTATTTAGAGTAAAATAGACCATAACGCAGGGTATGCTTTAGCATTTCTTTGGCTACCTTGTGATTCACACGTTGCTTACACAGCTTTGTCCCGTATGAGAGTATGTCTGTGTTTAGAGCTTTAACCTTTTGACAGTGTGTTTTCAGTTTGAGAAAGTTAATTGTAAGCTCCACCCTCTCCTATCACCTTTGGTTGCGAGCCAAGATGGCGACGGCCAAAATGCCGAACTCAAGGCTTCAAGTCCACAAACCAATGGATGATGTCCTTTTGATTACGCCCACTTTGTATATACTGTACAGTCTGTGACTGCGACTTGACCTGGTAGAGGGGACATACAACAACAAGGTGGTGATTCCAGTCCATCTCAACACTGGTATTCCATTGGTATGCTCTGTTATATACCCAGCACCTTGTTTTAGTGCAATTACAAATATTAAGGAGGTTTCAGGAAGGAAAAAAATGAAGACATTTTTTTTCCGCTGACCTACAACAGACAGGCAGAGAGAGCATTAGTCAACCTTTTCTCTAAATTCTAATTTGTTTGCTAAAAAAAAGAAAAAAGAGGAGAAACGGTAAAGAGAGATGAGCATCAGGCCGCTTAATGAGAACTACACATCATCATCAGCTCACCTCACATCGCTTCCCTCAGCCACCTGAGGACACGACACACACACACGCAAACCCATGAAACGCCATCTGTTCGGATGCCCGGTGTCAACGCTCTGCACACACACACACACACACACACACACACACACACACACACACACACACACACACACACACACCTGCACCCTAACCCGGCTCATTGACAGTTGGTGTTTGTCTATTAGGGGTGGAAGTGGTGGCTTACCCCCATGCAATACCAACTGCTGCCAAAATCTGCAGGGCCTCTCATTTTGTAAATCACTTTAAACGGAAGCTGAAATTTAAATATTGAACATTGCCCTCCCCCAGCATTCAGCTCACAATGATGTGCCTACCAACCACTTTGAGGTGTGTGTGTGTGTGTGAGCGTGTGTTTGTGGGTTTGTAGCCCAACTTCAAGGACACCGAGTCAGTTGATCCTGTTGACAACCTCAGAGTGAGAAAGACAGTGAGAAGAGAGATGCAGCAGGGTTAATGGCTGACTCATCTGGTCTTTGAAGTGCTCTCCTTTCGGTTCATACAAAGAATCTTCTCTCAGATGAAAGTGGAGTTGAGCTTGAGAGGGAAGAGGAAAGTGGAGTTGAGAGGCGGTGGGGATTTTTGATGCAGACTTCCACTTGACAGGGTCACAGTTCCTCCTCCTTCACTTCGATCGGTGGCCTGTCACTCACGCCTTCACTTCCTGTCTGCACTGTTGACCTGCCTCACCTGTCTGCAGGTCACTTTTTCCTCTGCTATACAAATTGTATTCATTTCAGTGGGATGACAGACACGGCACAGTACAAAAAAAAAGCTCTTAGTGTGATTTCCTCCCCACCACACACACACACACACACTCTCATGCCTGCCTGTCTGTCGTGCTGTTTAACTCTCCGCGATCGCCAGCCCATTTTGCAACGCTAACCGACCTTTGCGTGCCAAAGAGAAACATTACACAGCTGCTCCCTGCCATGCTGGCAGACATCACCCACACTCAGGTTTTAATTTATCCGCTAGATACCGCAGGCATCAGAGTCCACATTTGTGTTTGTGCGAGATGGAGAGAAACCATGTGTTAGGTATTTAGGCCAACAAAACGAATAAATTATCCAACCTTCCACCAGGTTCTAACTGTCTTCAATCACAACTAAAACTCCATGTAAACATGCTAATGTAGTTCCAGCGCTGATAAGACATCTATTGTGTCAAGTTCTCACATTTTCTCACAAAGAATTTGGCATTAACATGGCCCTCAGTGACCTGATTCAGACTGAGCAAAAACACTGAAAACACGAGTCAAAATACATTCTGAATGCCCCGAGGATCCTGTCATCAGACCAGTTAAACAAACCGAACAGCTAGTAGAGAAACATATTTATTTTAGGAGTAATTATTCAGGTATTATCTGTTATTCTGAGAAAGATTTGTCTGAAATCTCCTTTCAATCTCAACTTTTGAGTCGACATGAACATGAAGAACACTTTCCCCACCCTTTGGCGGCCACAGTTTTCGCCCTTGGAGGCTCAAAATTGCCATGGAGGTCAGGTGTCAAGTTGCGTGTGCGTGAATGCATGTACGTGTGAATGCATGTACGTGTGAATGCATGTACCGGGCATGTAGCCTCCAAGCTTGTGCAAGCACTAGGGATGTTAATACATCAATATTTGACTGATTAATGCTATCCGTTAAACAGTTAAAAGAAATATGCATTTTTAAATAGGCCTTGTTGTAAGTTGTGCCATTTATTCACTGACAAATGAACTGTACACAAACCGCACAGCTACGTCCACAGCTGTATCGTTACTGCTTCATACGATTCGTCACTCACACGCTCTCGCTCTCGTTACGTCGGGCTTGCGATGCACCGGTGGAAACCCTGACAGAGTATGCCGGGCAGACACAGCTGACAACCCTGCAGCTAAACTAATTGATGCAGTGGAGACTTATTGGGAAAGTGGCTGCGTGTGTCCACCACAATGCACGCAACATCTTAGCGGCCTCTTTTTGCGCAAAAACTGCAGCTGGCAATCAGTTATTGTTGCAGCTGGGCGGCTTGTTAGGCACTCCAAGCACAGCACCCATGCGTGAAAGACACTAATCCTGTCGATTATTGGTTAATGATCGGTTGAAGAGGCTCCGCTATCAGTCGGAAAGGAAAATTCAATATTGTCATCCCTAACAAGCATGAGGACACTAGGTAAACAGCCCCCCACAAACATAGCGAGGTAAAGCGCACAAAGCTCGTTCCAAAACGCAGAGTGAATCTGAGGTTGGCTTTCATTTGCGCTGCTGTATGTGATGCTGGATGTGGTACACTGTGTTCTGGTACACTGTGTTCTGGTAACTGCGGTCAGGGAGGAGGGGCCGACTTTGAATGTCGTGTTCAACAAACAATAAGCGACAATTGCACAGCAAGCCTTCAAAATATCCGACTAAATTACAACGACACTGGACTCCAAAAGCTAAACAGTGTTTTGCACAACGTGGCTTTTGCCTTACTGTGACACATTTTCATGAAGTTGCTCTTGTGAAAATACAGGATCCTCACGAGGGGGAGACAATTGAGGTGAGGTGTTGATTTACATTATCATGTGAGGGTTGTCCATAGCAAAGATATAGTCACGATCCAGTTCCATGTGGAAAAGCTCGTCTGTACCAAAGGATAATACTATTTCTCTTCCTCTTTTCTTTCTCATATCTCCATCGATTGGTTGAGGGAAGTGAGTATTAAATCCTGAGACGCATTTACACGAGTCCTACCTTGACCGAATGTTAAAAGTACCAGTCAAAGTGAAACAAGGCGGCGTAGTTGGCGACTTTACTCCCACTATTGAATCTTTTTAAATGTGCTTTCTCAATGAGCTTTTAGTTTTTCCGTCTTTCTGAACTCACGAGAAGAGAAGCAGGTGTGTCTGCGTGCAGGAACCCGGCTAACTGGCCGACAGACACGCTCGCACACGGCAGCTGTTCCTCCTCCTTGAATTTAATTGTGTGATGATGTGTGCGAGGTAAACTGTAAGTATTTTGACTCACATTTGCATGCCATTGCTGCTGAGTGTGGATTGTGTCGTTTCTGAACAATAAGAAAAGAGGTTTACACTCTGCGGAGGGAAAAAACAACGAGGGAAGAAAGACTGAAGGATATCAAGCAGGGCGCAAATAAGAAAAGTGAGACTGAAAAGTAGAAGAAGAAAAGAAGAGTAAGCGGGTGAAAGAGAGCAGGACAGAAGCAGAACAAAGAGGAGCAGAAGGGGAATAAGGGATGGAGGAATGAAGGAGGCATCACGCTAAACAAACAGTGCTGGAAGGGAAGGGAACAGGGAGGAGGAAGGAGGGAAAGGCGAGAGGAAGAGATAGTGAGCTCCCACAGCAGGTAAACACAGACATGGAGAGGAAGAGAAGAAGAAGAGATAGTACACCTCCTCCAGCAGGACTAAAACGTTATAATGAGAGACAGTTGGGAAGGTGTTGAGGGATGGAGAGAAGAAGAAAAGATAGGGTCTCTCTCTCTCTTCCTGTCTGGCTGGTTGGGATGCACAGGTCTCTACAGGAGTAAACACGATTAATGAGGGATGATGGAGGAGAGAGATGGACACGGGACGTACCGTGTTTTGTCGGACTGTTTCTCTTCACTTTCTTCGGCGTTCTGTCTCGTTTTCTCAGCGCCACTTTCGGTTGTATCCCTATCTTTCTACCTCTCATCCGGTGGGTGGCGGGTGGCATACGTAGATGGAGGAGCGGGTTGGCAGCCCTGTGGTGCTGACAGCTCCTGATAGAGCTGTTCTAATGGGAGCAGATGATGATTGACGGCCACGCAGCGAGCTGACAGCATATAAAGGTCACATTATCTCCCACTGCGATAAATGGAGGGAAAATGGAAAGAGGGAGGGAGGGAGGGAGGGAGAGAAAGCAGGTGGATGAGAGAGAGAGAGAGGGAGGGAGGGAGGGAGAGAAAGCAGGTGGATGAGAGAGAGAGAGAGGGAGGGAGGGAGGGAGAGAAAGCAGGTGGATGAGAGAGAGAGAGAGAGGGAGGGAGGGAGGGAGAGAAAGCAGGTGGATGAGAGAGAGAGGGAGAGAGAGAGAAGCTGAGAAGTACCGGGAGTAAAGACAGACAGTCAGGCACACAGATGAAATGTCAGAAAGGCTGGCAAGACGGGGGGGAGGGGAATAAAAATAGAAAGGCCAAACAGAGGAAGAAAAAATCTGAAAAGTCTGCCAGCGCAGGAAGACAAGAGGCTGAAAACAAAGATTGAGACCGATAACTTGTTTCTGTTTCTTCCTGTCCTCAGAGAAAATCTGTTGCTTTCACATTTTCCATCGTGATCACTTGAACTCCCACACTAGAGCAAATCTGTTGATTTTCTAACTTTTGTGAGTTCACCAAGATCTATACTGTTTATCCTCATATAGAAGTCTATGAGAAAATGACTCCTCACTTGATTTATTACCTTTGTAAACAAGAGTTTATGGTCTCGGTCGCTAGTTTCAAGGCTTCTTCAATACATCACACAGTTTATTTAATGATGGTCCCATTTACAGTCAAATAGACCATAAAGCAGGCTATGCTTTAGGGCGGGGCTACCTTGTGATTGACAAGTCGCTACCCCAGCGTTGTCTAGTCTGGGAGCCCTTTCACAGTGTGTTCTCAGTTTGTGAACGTTAATTGTAACCGTTTTGATCATCTATAAAGGTCTCATTCAGCGTTTGGTTGTTGTCACTTCTGGTTGCAAACAGCCAAAACTGTGACCGCCAAAATACCAAACTCAAGGCTTCAAAACGGCAGTCCACAAACCAATGGGTGACTTCTGAACTATTCTTAAAACAACACATTTCCATCCAAACATTGTTATGTGAATTCTCCAATTACCATACCTGTATGGAGGGTCCCCAGAGCTGTCAAACACTGCTGCGCCTATAGGGGAGACTCTCCGCAATAAATCAAGAGGCCGGCAACTCTCATTCATCATCAAATTGCTTTGTCAGCAAATGTAGTCTCATATGAGCTGAACCAGAAGTCCACCAGTAGTAAGATCTAGACAGCCAAGCTCTCCTTTTCCATGTTGTTTTCCCCCTGACATTGGAACCTTGTGCTTTGGTAGACACTTTATTTACCCAGCAGACAAATTCACTCCGAATTCACTTTTTCCTTTGTTGCTACATTTTGCAACATTGCCTTTAAATTCCCGTGATTGTAGAATCCATTGATTATGAAAAAATGACTGCGACCAGCTGAAATCATCGCAATAAGACGATTATGTAAAAGTTGCAACGGGCCCATCTGTACTAAAGAATATTTTTCTGCATTAAGATAACTTGTGTGATGCAACAGTAGTCAAACCCACAGAGCTTTACCACCTGCATGTCTCCACAGCTTGATGAAGCCATTTAGTCTATTTTTGGATCATTGTTTTGGGTTTTTCTTTGCCCACAGACTACTTGGTGAACATAGTGGATTTACAAGCTTAAGCACCAGATATTTCCCTAGTCGACTAAAATTCTAAATTTTCGTTTGTCCACTTTGTTTAGCACGCCAGGTCGCTATCTTTGGTCTGTAGCATACATGCTAGTTAGATGGTAAGCTAGTTTCAGTGTGAATCCAGTTGATCAGGACAGAACCAGACTGGATGCTGAACCCAGCTTCTATTGGGAAGGAGGAGGTTGTGGCAGGCGGGGGGGGGGGGGGGGGGTGCCGGGAGAACCCCACGGAGCAACAGCTGAGACAGCATATGACGATATGTAATTTAAATATGTGCATAAATATAGTTATATAGTTTAATCAACGAGTATTTCTGATGCGACTAGCGAGGACGTTTAATCGACTAGTTGACTAAAGCGCACATCCCTGCTAACAACTTTACAAGGTTTAATGTCATTGTGGTATTATCTGTTTCTTCTATAGCCCACAAATGACGACAAAAAACATAAATGAATGCAGCTTTAAACGTGTTTAAACAATACTTTTACTATTTTTTCCCCCTTAGTAGTTTCTTGTTATAGATGGGTTTTTAAATAGTACATCTCTTTTTTGTATGTGTACAAAGGTGTTATAAGGCGGAATAACTTAAAACACCTTTATGTTTGCATTTTATTGTGGGTTTAAATCTCCACTCAGTATGTTTTTTTTGTCTGCCTTGACTCAGAAATAAATGGTTTCTGACTGGAAACCCTGTGAAACGAGGTCTTTGTTGTTTCCTCAGAGGTGTTAATTAATCCAACACTGTGGTTAATCAGAACAGTGTGTTATTAATCAAATATGCCTGGTGTTAATGTTGCATTCCATTTGAACTGGGAAGTCTGAATTTCCCAATTCATTTCCACTGGAACACCGTCTGAAGTTGGATTTCTGACCTGGATGGTCGGACAAACCCCACCAACCCAGACCTCAAAATCCAAGATGGCTGCTCCATTCACCAACTGTAAAAAATGCTTCTGTCTTACTTGTGTCTCACTAAATCAGTCATACATACATTACTGTCCAACTCATGTCTCTACGGTTTATATGCGCAAAATACCAACTGGTATCGCTAAAAATAGCTAAAGTTTTCCGACTTGTTGGACCGGAACGCAGTCAACTCGGGTGTGAGGTCATTCCCAGCTCCTGATCTTAATTTCCAAGGTAAGTGGAATGAATGTTGAGATCTCATTTTCACTTCTGTCCTCAGAATTTTCTTTTCTTATCTTTCTCCTTTGCCACATAAAAAGGTTTCAGTGTTTGTGACAAAATAAATCTTTTTGAACACGTTGCTTTGACAACAATCAAAGTGTTTTTAAGACTTTTAAAGCTAACACTAATTAGCAACTCTGCAATGTTTCCTTGTTTTCAATGCCTTAGTTGTTGTGAGTTACTACAAAGACAACCACCTTGTTGTTATGCAGCGTGTCGGTGTTTTCCTCCAATCCCTGTTTATTCTGTTGCAAACTTGACCCATCCATACGCATTTCTTTCCATTCTATACCTTCCTGCTCTTCCTATATTTCCTCACCCCTGTTTTACCTTTCCCAGACATTCATTCATATTGTATATGCTCCAGTTATTCCTGCCACAAACTACATGCAGCCTGACAGTCCCCCTATAACGGCATCCTGATATTTCCTGATGGATATGGAGACTGCAAACAGAGTTTACCTCCCGCTGCATCTCACCTTCCTCCTCTGTCTCCCCCTTCTCCCCACATCCTCCCTTGTGTGCTGTGCAACAACAGTGAGAGGCAGATGATGTGTGTGTGTGTCTGTGCCATGTGAGAGTGTGTGTTTGTGTGCATCGCTACGTCTCTGCAGGCTGTTTGTATTCTAGTCTGCAGTTTTCCACCGGCCCCCGTATGGCTAGTGTTGCATTCCACCAGACACACACACACACACACACACACACACACACACACACACACACACACACACACACACACACACACACACACACACACAAGAGACCAAACATCCCATTAATGCTAGTGGTGTGTGTGTGTGTGTGTGTTATGGGCTGCGTTCAGGTGTGCACATGCTGTGGTTGTTTGTATGTGACAGAGAGAAAAGATGGAGTGTGCATTTGTATGCATGTTTGTGTTTGAGTGTGTGAAGGAGAGAGTGTGTGAATGTGTGTGTTTTTCACAAAGACAGCATTGTAGTCTGTGTGCATGTAAGTGTGTGTGTGTGTTCAATGCTGTCAGTGGCCAGATGGTTGTGAAAGCTGCAGCATCATTTTAGAACAAAAGGAGATGATACACTTTTCTAGGGCAGTGATATATGTGAGTGTGTGAGTGTGTGTGTGTGTGTGTGTGTGTGTGTGTGTGTGTGTGTGTGCTGCCATGTACGTGTGTGGTGTTCCTGCCCTTTTATCATTATGAGAACCAATAATCCTCCAAATTCATTTTGCAGATCATCACTTTGAAAAGGGCACCAAGTAGTTTAATGTCAGGGTAAAGGGAAGATTTTTGCTTAATACAACTAACACCTCATTTGTTTAGCTTTTGTTACCATTTCTATCGGACCGACAACATTGTTGTTGTTACAACTAAAAGTAAGACACACTCGTCAGCGTGGACTGGTCTAAATGGAGTCATGGTTTGGCAAACATTAGTATCTTAGCTTGCAAGTTTGATTCATTGAGCTAGCTGGCGTTAGCCCGCTTTGTTCATAAGCATGCTAGGTTGCTAGCTATTGTCTGTTGCATCCGTGCTAGCCGGCTAGTTAGCTAGTAACCTAGTAACCTAGTTTCAATGTGCTGCTGGCCAATCCAGTTAATCAGGAGTGAACCCAGCTTCTATTTAGGAAAGAGGAGGTGGTGACAGGCGGGGGCCGGGAAAACGCCACGGGGTGAAGGTCAGTCAGGAGAGACTGATGGGGTCAGATCAGAGCGATGAGTCAGCTGTTTTTGTGCTTATGTGAACAACAGAACAAAAAGAAAAGAAGAGGCCCTTTTCTGTTGGCTCACTTTTTGGTCCACTTTAAGAGGACTGAGTTTTGTTAGTTTTTAGGACTATATGTGAAAACACCCTAATTTGCTCTAGGAGCAACACATCTGGAGACACGCACACACACGCACACACACCGGGCCTGGAGGCGTGTCCTGTCTGAACAGGCGTGAGGAGCTCCGCTGAAGGCTCGAGATCTGCAGGGAAAGTTTCGCCGTCTGTCCGGTCTATTATTTACGCAAGCAAATCTGGCGAGAACACACACTTATAATCTAAACTTTACGAAGGATCTATTATATAAATGATCTGATTCTGAAAATAAATAAAGTAAATTATACATTCCATGCTTGCATTAGGGGACTCACAAGAGACAGAATATACAAAAGAGAGCAAAATTGACGGAGCAGAGGTGGAAATATCATGACTTTTAGCCCCTCTTCTGCGTCGAGCTCCAGAGACACTGGATGCTACAATATCCTTTATGTAACTCAAAAGTTACAAGTTACAAACCTGGTTAATGCCCAGGTCTTCCAGACTCCACACCCCTTTGGCATGTGGCTTCCATCCCTTTGGGGTCCCCATGCAGCCCTCTTCATCCTCCTACCTTCCTTCTCTAACACTTCCTCTTCCCCACCCTACAGTACGTGCATACAGACGTACATAGGGTCTGTTCTTTGTTGTACGTATTGGTCAAATTTCCTGTAATTGTTGTGCATATGACAACAGGTGATGCGACCTTCAGTGCACACACACAGAGGACGGGACTATTCAGTGAAGTAGGAGACGTCTTGCTTACAGCAGTTAGAACTTTTGAAATGAGAAGTTTCTTTTCAAACCCTATCACACACAACTTATCATCATTCAAAGCAGAGTATTTATATATGTCCTAAAACATATCTAAAGACAGAATACTGAACTTTGTGTTCAGCTCCAGGTTTAAACCAAAAAAATACAGAATGTCCTTTAAAATGAATCAGTGAAAAAACAGCGGAATGTCCCCACAAAGAGAGCGCTACACATGCATGTCTCTATGTCAGTGTATGCATGTTTCACTATATAAAGCAATGACATAGCATCTCCTCTGCAGAGCATTTTTCATCTTCACGACCTAATCTCGCATGATGAATGCGTCCCCATTGTTCCGTACGCTAGGTTGCTTTGGCTAATTTATAGAGATAAAATAGCCTGATCTTGCAAATGCACAGATAATGAAGTACATTACATTACGTAACAAAGTAACGAGGAGGAAGGTTGAATGAAAGAGAGAGGGGTGTGTTTTGAAGCGGGTTGAATCTGGCTGCGTCGGTGCCCGTTAAAACCCTGTGAGAACACCACACACCGACTGTCTCTCCTTCACCAAAACCCTGTTTTCTTCCTCACCCGTACTTTCTTGTTCATGTGCGTACATATGTATAGATTGGCTATGTAAGCCGGCGGACATGCGGCCGCATAGTTAAACGGCCCCCGGGAGACTTAACGTACAGACAAATCCCGGGCAGCGGTGCAAACACAGTGTGAAGGGTAGCACGGAGCTCAGTGCTGAAAGCATTATCATAAATAGTGTTGAAACTGACTCTGCCAGAGGATCCTCAATCTTCCCACTGTTTGTTTTTGTGATGATAAACTGCGATACATAAGCTTTTCCTCCGCGCGCTGTTGAGGTTTTGGCTTTTCAGTGTGCGCTCGTTCCGCCATCTTTTGGTTTCAGGCTTTAAAAAGTGCCATATTTTGGGAAAGTGTTTGTTTAATTGTCATCTCTTTGATATTTGAAATTGAATAAAGGGTTAGTATTTTTCATATAAATGTGTATTTTATCTATTAATGTGTGTGTTTCACATTCAAACCACTCGCCTCTGCGTTTTCTGCGTTTCTTTCCCCCCCTCCGCGCGATGATGCAATTATTTAGAATTAACACCACGTTCCAATTGCTTGAGTTATTGTCTTAAAGGGAATATTCATGAGGCGGAAAAAGTCTTTATCCCTCATTTGATTTAAGTACTGCGAGCCGCAACGGAAACCACACAGCCAAAAGCTCATTAAAAATGCTGAGTCATTTCGGCCCAGGGGAAACGCTGAGTCGGCAGAATGCTGTGCTGCTGCAGCTTTGCGTGCACGCGGTTGACTAACCTACACGACCTCCTCCTAGTTCTTGTAGCCTTACTTTGTCCATCAGTCCTCCCAGATAAACCTCTACTGTCTGTAGCTCTTATCTGTGCCACCTCAGTCTTCTCCTGGTTCTTCTGAATTTGGTTGCAGAACCATAATCCGACACAGCAACTTTTACTAGTGGTCTGTTTTATATCTATAGAGACAAAGAAGTTGAAATATGTAGTTTGTAATAAGGGTTTATGTGAAATATGATTGAGGTAAATCAGTGTGTGTTATAATGTTACACCCTGCTGGACCCACAGGTCCTTCTTTACAAATGAATGCAGTGCAGAGAGTTGTTCAAACTCTGTTTTAACAGCACTCACACCCTGAAGATGTTGTAGTACTGTGATGTTCCTAAATGTACCCCGAAATTCCCGCTTAATACCCTGTTGTTTTTCTACAAATTGAAAGAAACTAGACATTTTGTGTCTTTAGAGGGATTTTGTTTACCTTTGGACGGACTGTTTTCCCCAAAAATGTAATGCTAAGCTAATTGTGTGCAGACTGTAGCTTCATGTTTACTGCACAGACACAAGAGTGGTGTCGATTTTCTCGTCTAACTCTCGGGAAGAATACCAATAAGCATATTTCTCATTTGTCAAAGCAATATCTTGAGAGAAATGTAACACTTTAAAGAGTTCAACTGAATTTTCTGTGGCTTAAGTTTTTACAGTTGTCGACCTAATTAATGGCCATGTTTCCCTCTTGAGCTAATGTTGTCTAATGAATTGCTCTGGCAGGTGCATAATGGAGAATGTAATGGCAGCAATTCAAACCTGCCCACTTGTACAGCTGAGTCTGAAGGCCTAATAACTCCAAACTACTTCTTATTGATTGCATCCATTGGTTCAGTTAATTGGAAATCACTGAAAGGCTTTTATTGATTATTTTCTGGTATCTTTTTAAATATTGCTTTTTAATTGGGGGTCTGTGAGCTCTGTAAGTCTAAGTAAAGAAATAGTATGAAAGATCCAAGTAATGCTTAAAAAAACATTTATGTCCAAGTACACTCCACAAAGATGCAATCAGAGCCTCTTGCACGGCCCACGATTGGTGAGAATAAAGCGTTAACGCGGAGTGGCGAGGGGGTCACGGCTTGATTTGGTGTTCATATAATGGATGTTAGTCAGTGGAGTTTCATCATCGCAAAAACAAACGCAGAAAGATGTGTGGAGCGAGCGAAAACGGGTTACAGGGTGTCAGCTTTGATAGGTGTCAAAGAGTCAACTGTGAGGTATCTCCTCTCTCAACCGCTATTGATTGGACTCGAGGAGAGAACGGGAGCAACAAGAGATAAAAGATGAAGAGGAGACTCGAGAGGAAAGGGGTAGACCACTTGTTATCGGGGGTGAAGAGAGGGAGGCAGTGGATAAGGCAACATAAGGGGGTAAAAAAAAAAAAGCCAAACTGAAAGAGGATCTGAAGAGGGTGGGGGGGGGGGGGGGAGAGATGAAAGGACAGAGAGAGAGAGAGAACGAGTGGATTTGGCAGCGGAACGAGAGGTGAAATGAAGTTCACCGGGGAAGGAAAGGAGTCTCTCATACTTCCGTAATTATCCGTTTCACTTTCCCCTTCTCTCTCCCGTAGAGAACCGTTTCTCTCTCTATCTCTCGTCTCGCCTCCCACATTCCTCTTTCGCCCAATTTTTGCCTCTTTTTTTTTCCTCATTTCGCCTTTTATCATCCCTTTTGTCTCTCTTTACGCGCTCAAACCCGCCACTCAACACACACACAAACACCACAAACACACACACACACACACACACACACACACACCTTCGTTTCCTAATCTCCTGGACATGTTGGAGCATCAGATGAGCTCACAAAGTGAATGTCAGCCAAAACAAACACAACCATCGGCCGTCAGCAGAGGCGTTTTATTAATGGTTTGCTCTTTGGCTACATCCTCCGTGTCTCCGGCGAGACGCACACTTGCACAAATATTCACAAATCCTCTCGCTTGTCTCTTTCTTCCTCGCCGCCAGGAATCGCCCGAGAACAACTCTCCCTACAAAGCACTACCGGCTCTCTGTGGTTTGCCTGTTTGAACTGTTATTTGTTGTGTTTGTGTTTATGTTTCATGTCGTTTGCTCTGTTTTATCGAGAGACAAACGGGGGAAAAGAGCTAAACTTTAGTGTGTGTGTGTGTGTGTGTGTGTGTGTGTGTGTGTGTGTGAGGGATGTGCAGAGATAGACATAACTCTATCCGAAAAAAAGAGAGAAACAGACGAGGGGGGTGTAAATGGCAGTAGTAGTTGAGGGGAAATTAAAAAGGCAGAGGAGAGCTATCAGAGAGCCTTTTAATTAGCCATCCCGTTTATCACCGTCGGCAAACCGAGCCAAGGTGCCGTCTGTTGTCGTGCCGGGAGAAAGTCGGAGAAGCACTTTTCTCTGAGGCAGCGGGCATGAAGGAAAGACGGGAGATGAAAGAGGGCGAGGTGAGACGGAGGCGAGGGAGGGAAGTTTAGAGAGAGAGAGATTCAGTGATTCAAAGTAGGGCTTGTTTGTTATATAATTCACACTAAGAGTAAATATGTCACTGTATGTAATCACCATATCAATTCACACATAAATGAAAATGAATGAATACAGTATGTAACGTTTCCTAACATGACAGCCAGAGACGCATCAATGTGACACTTATAGAATATTTAAGGGGAGACTGTGAATAGGGTAAAACATGTAACTAATAGATACCATTCCATTGATTACTTAGATTAAAGTAATTATTTTTTTCTATTACAAGTTTCAGAAATGTTTTAAACTAATGCTAACTTTTGGTGAAAGTGTTAGCGGCCTTTCCCCCCGTGTGCTCCCTCAGTCTACTTGGAGGCTGTTTTTATTCACTAAAGTTCGTACTTTACTAGAAAGAGTAATGTGCTGTAATTCGTATACAACCCGCAGGACTTGAGCCAGGACGTGCAGGGCAGGTGACGTAGTATGGAGAGTCCTGGAAGGACTTTCACCCAGGAGGCCGCAGCAAGCAGGAGACTGTGGTGGAGGAAGTTTATTAAATAGCAAAAATGCATACGACCAGATCAACAAGACTTGTTGTTGTGACAGTTCGGCTGTTGTTAAACCTGGCCTCCATTTAATTCATCAAGGATTCACTCCGTTTTCAGATTCAACGTTCACCGTGGAGGCATGCAAGAAAAACTCTTCAAAGTAACAGGCGGCGATGTCGTTTTATGGGTGAAGTATTCCTTAAACCACACAGTAGTTGTGTTGCCTGATCGCGTTGCCGGAGAAGAAACACAACCTCCGTCTTTATTCAAAGCTCATGTACTGGACTGTGCAAAACCGCATGCAAAACACTGACTTACTGACATCACACCCTTCCCGCCTACGGAGGGAAAACGAGGTTGGTTGAAGCTCCACTTCTGCTGGACGCCCCGGTGTACACCCGCGCTCTGTCTTCATCATGCAGAGCTCTTGGGACCCTGAGTTGCCTCAGCAACCCTATACCATTATTCTGCTAAATGCACATGAGGCATCTTCACCTGCTATTAGCTCACATACATGTTTGTGTCTGCGTGTTATCATATTGGACGAGAGTGTGTTTAAGTGTGTTTTTATGGGCATTCGTGCATGTAGTGAAAGTACATGTGGGATGTTGGGACTCTGGTAATATACCCAGTGGTGCCAGAGCATCTATTCGAACTGTCCTCTTTATACTAGCTAGATCTAATTGAATCTAATTGGGACAATTAAAGTGAAATTGGACCAGAAGAATTTATTGAACCAGTTATCTGTAGTAATTAGGCAGTAATTGGCCTATTGTTATCTTTACAAGTCTCCTGGAAGGGCTGACAAAGACCCAGCACACAGACCTGTAAGTGAGATTGGCACATAGTGCATAAAGAGATGCAGCCCCCTCCTGTTGGTGGGTGTTTCCATCTCTCCCTATACATGTAAACATGTGTTTCCCTCATACGCGTTTGCAATATGCTTTCTCTGAGTGTGTGTGTGCGTCTCAGCGTGTTTCCACCTCGTCCTACAGCTGTACCTATCGATGTCCAGCAGGCTGAATGTCGTCTGTGCTCGGCAAAATCAATGAGAGTCCACTCACACACAGAGGACATCTTCCAATAGTCTGTTTTTCATCTTCTCCTAATTGTTTGTCGTCCCTCTCGTCCTTTCATCCCTGCTCTCATGCAGCACATTTAGACCTCCTTATTGCTTTCGTATTGATTAAAAAAAAAAGTAATGCTTAAAATACCGTGACAAAAAGTAGCCCGGTAGACTGAGAATGAGGGGGCAAATGAGGAAATGCGAAAACGGAGGGCGAGTGGACACGAACGTGGAGAGGTGAAGATGAGGAATAGGAGAGAGGCCAAGGAGAGTGAAAGTAGGTGAGGTAACGTCTCCACATTTGGACAGAACAATAAACACAACCTGTAATACATTTGTGATTAAAGCTTCCGAAGCCGCTACACTATGGAGCAAAAGCGTACATAAAGTATATTAAGTGTCATAAACAAGGCCAACACTGAATTTAGATGTTTATGCTTAATAACCATGATGTCAAATAAATGTAGAAAGTTAACAAATATCTCCAAATGGTTGCTGCAAGACTAAATATAGTAACTTTAAAAGCTGCTCCATCCTACATTTTTTATATTAACAATGTTTCAATTTGCTATATGTAATTTGAAAGGGGTTGCAAACAGCCACAAACCCAAAGACAATCATCTCCTGACTGCAGTTCGCTGTATGCTACCGCTGTATGCCACCAGCCGCTGTATGCCACCTGCCGCTGTATGCCACCAGCCGCTGTATGCCACCAGCCGCTGTATGCCACCAGCCGCTGTATGCCACCTGCCGCTGTATGCCACCAGCCGCTGTATGCCACCTGCCGCTGTATGCCACCAGCCGCTGTATGCCACCTGCCGCTGTATGCCACCAGCCGATGTATGCCACCAGCCGCTGTATGCCACCAGCCGCTGTATGCCACCTGCCGCTGTATGCCACCAGCCGCTGTATGCCACCAGCCGCTGTATGCCACCAGCCGCTGTATGCCACCTGCCGCTGTATGCCACCAGCCGCTGTATGCCACCAGCCGCTGTATGCCACCACAAATACATGCTGATGTTGCTCCACCTGCGGGATGTGTACGGTAAAAAAACCTACTCTTTGTTAACATTTTTGCAAAAAAAAATCAGTTGCTAACCCCTTGGAGCATCTCAGCATTTTAGTAAGTTATTAAGTGGTACGAACGGAATACCAGAATGCCGACAGGTACATCATTCATATGCAGGTATCTTTTTATAGAGGTTATATGCATATTAAATATGAGATTTAAAATATGAAGCTGTCACTAAGCCATCACTTGTATGTTAATTACAGCTGGGTGGAATGGCGCAGATAAAGAATAGGTAAGCCTCCAGAGAGATGGATCAAGTTGGGGGAAGTAAATGTGGCGCATTAGTATGCCGTCTTTAACTGTGGAAATTCAAATCAAATGCAAAATATCCCATTAAAATACCCTAATGAACTGGAAAACAATAGTGAATGTCTTTCTGGGGAAATGCAGAAATAGTGCAGAGCAGTGCACAGGGAGGAGTGATCCTTAATACTGATGTTCCTTTATAGTGGAAAATCTCCTCTGAAAATTAAAGATGGAACAAATGGTGACTCCCCTCCATCTCTACATCCTCTGCCCTGTGTCGGTTTGCTTTTTGTTTATTCAGCAGTTGCTTTGCAGCCATTATGTAGAGGAGGAACATTCACATCGATCAATAACGCTTTCAATGTCCAAATGAACATGCAGGTGCTTATTAAGACAGACTTGAAGAGTCCAAATCTCTCCTTTAATGTGAACTCTGTCATCCCACCCCTTTGTATCTTTGAACCTGGCAACACATGTAGAGTTAGGAGACTCTTTGTGTGGCGCGTGAGGCCACGTCTGTAGCTCACCGTCACAGCTGGAGGCCAGATTCACAGCAACGCCCGCGGCAACTGTGCCAAGGACAGAACACTCCCCGCCAACTTTCACCGCTCCTCTTTTTTTGTTGCTTCTCCACGTGTCCCTGTGTTTTCTCCCTCACTGTGGCTAAAGGTGCATCCCCCACCACCCCTCTACCTTTCTGTTTCTGTCAGCGTGCCCTCCTTCACTCCTCACTTTTGCTCCCTTTCTCACCCTTCACATCCTCCAAGACACCGACTGTTTCTAGACAAAACAACCTTCCAACCTTCTCTTTTCTTTCCGTCTTTTGACTCCTGTTTCGCTCACTCTGTTCTTCCCTGACGACTCCGAGTCGGTAGCTGCCTGAGGAAGCTATCCCATCAGGGCGCTCCCTACCTCCTTACCTTCCTCTCCCTCAGCCTTTCCCTCCTCCCTCCTCCCTCCTCCCTCCTCCCTCCTCCCTCCTCCCTCCGTTTTCCTCCCTGTTCCACCCTATTCCCATGGGATTCCCGGGCCTTAATTATTCATTGTAATTTGTAGATTAATTCAGCATGGCTACCTCCCTCATCACACACACACACACACACACACACACACACACACACACACACACACACACACACACACACACACACACCAACACACACACACACACATGCACCCCGTCGTCTCTTTATTTCTCTGCTCTGCTCCACCTCAGGCATCCCTCTGCTACTTACCTCCTTCTCCTCTTCTTGTCTCCATATCTCTTTCATTCTTTTCCTTCCTCGTCTTCTACCTCTACTTCTTTCTTTCCTCCATCTTTCTCCTTTTTAGCGTTATCTTCCCCTTTTCTTGCTTACTTCACTGTTCTTTTTCGTCCTTTACTCCCTCTTTCCTCTTCTCTTAGCCCTCCTCTCTCGGCTATACTTTCCTCCGTCTTTCCCTACCTATACATCCTTTACTCCTTCCCTTCCTCTCTCTCTCTCTCTCTCTTTCTCCCCCCTCTCCCTCCCCGATGACAGGTTCCATTATCATGTTTCTCACGGCTCGCCTGCTCTCCTCCTGATGGATGACCTCACACGAATATTAATTTACTGTAGCATTAACAATATCACATCTTATTCTACACTTCCCGCCCGCCTCCCTCTCCTTCCCTTCCCTTCCCTCCCTCTCTACCTGCTCTACCCTCCAAACACCCTTCAGCCAGTTCCCTCATTTCCTTTTGTCACTTCGCTCTTTCTCTCTTATTCTCTCTCTCTTACGTCTCCGTCTCTCTCTGCACTTCTGGTTGAAGTCAGCTCCCCTCAGTCAAAGTAGATTCTCTCACATTATTGCATATGCATTTGAAAAGACAATAACATATCTATACCAAGAGAGCAATTCTCATTGCAGCTTATCATCTTTCCATTTTCAATGCCGGCGCAATCTTCACACAAACACAACGCTGCGCCGCATGTGCGCCGCAGAAATGCCACATTAAAGTTTACCGAGGCTCCGTGAAATCCCTCTTTCCGAAGCCAAATGTTCCGGCAATCTACATAATTCATGCATCGCATCACGACAAGCAATGCATAGCGGAAGTGCTGAGTGAAAGGTGCTCGCACGTTATATAGATCGGCGGCGTGAGCGGAGCGGCTGTTGACAACGGGAGGAGACGGAGGAAAGATGGGGACTGATGAATGCGAGGAGAACAGGCCGTTGGCTCTGGTACCCGTAGCTCACCCGCTCTTCATCCGCCGCTTTCTTTCAGCATCTTTCTCATCCCTCTTTTCCACTCCCCTCGCCTTCTTTCTCACTCCAGGTTTCCTCCTCGCATCACACCCATTTCGCTCTCACTGTGCTTTCCAAATCCCACTTTTTATCCCATCATCTCTCCCCCTGTCTTGAGAGTCTCATGTTCTAAAGCATTTATCATCACCTGTCTAAGTTCATTTTATCCGGAGGACTCATCTCAGGGGCTCCGCTGCTGCTGCTGCTGCTGTGAATCAAGCCAGCCAAGTCTGTTCTACTCACAGAACAAATAGATATAGATATAGATATAATATACTCTGTTCTCTGGTTAAAGTTGTGTGGCGCTAGGTTGGGTATTTACTGACGTCACCACACTGCAAATTGCTATGGCAACTCCTTTAATGTTTTGAAAGACTTGAAGAAATCAAGTGCACAGCAAAGCTTTATCAACTACTGGTAAGTCGATTTCTATACATGAGCTCAAAAGGAATTAGAGAATGTCAAACAGGAGTGCAATGGGAAATTGACAACTCCGTGAGATTTTCAAGGTATCTGAAATGAATGTGCAAGAACTGCGTAGAGAAATAAATATCCACATTATCAAACAAGCGAGGTGAGCGTAGTGAGCGGTTGCTAGAGTTAGAAATCAGCTGGAAAAGCGGAAGATCATCAGCGGGAAACAACAAATATATGATAGATAATTAATACTCTGATACAGTCTATGCACCAACCCGGCGTCATGTTATCACGTCACTTATCAGCTCATTTACTCTACACAGGAACAACACTTGTCTATCGCTCTCTATCTGTACATCCTGCCCGATCGCTACTGCACATAATGAAACTAGCACTACACGCCTGTGGTGAACCCTACTTTATGCCACATTGTGAACATCAACACTGTGCTGAAATCGGCCTGAGGAGAGCTAGTTAACGTTAGCTGTTAGCAGCCGGTGGGCAGCACAGTCCTGCTCTGGTAAATAACAGCTAACGTTAATGGAGGTTACATTGAGCACCATTATGATGTGTTCGTGCTCTATTTAGTCAAATATGCAAGTTCGGGTATCGGAATCTCTATTGGGAAGGAAAAAAAGGTATCGGACATCTCTATCTCGACCTCCGTGCTAAAGACGCTAGTGTAGCTAAAATCGTTTTTTTTTGTAGCTGTAACACGGCTGTAGGGACATCCCCCACCCAGCGTTCCTGCTCGTTCCTGGTTTGCAGCCTCACTGATTGAAAACGGTGCAAAAACACCAGCACAGCATGCAATAAAGCATGTGAGCAAGCACTGGAGAAGGATGATGTGAAAACCTCTTTGTCCTGCACTGAATCTTAGTTTGATGCTTTAAATGCTTCAAAGTGTTTTGTTCCCCCAAAGGGTTAAGTAGGCAGTAATCAAAAAGTCACCTTGATTATATTTGGACCATTTTCTTTCCGACTAATGGACTGGCAAATCTGCTGACGCATTTCAGAGTGAAGCCTTTATCACAGTGTACTGTACATGACATCAAAGGACAAAACAAACAAACACACACACACACACACACATCATGCAATTAACAATCATCTATCCTACATCTAAAAATATATATGCCCTACATGCACAATTCACAGAAACTCTAGTCTGAGTAATAATGCACACATTGTTGATTTAAAATCCCCGCAGCGCAGATTAATCCTAAATCTAACATAATTTACTTTAGGTATTTAGATCACAATAAAATAAGCCCTGTGTACCGTTTATCTCCTACAAATGAATAAAGCAACAGATAGACCACACACACACACACACACACACACACACAAACACACACACAAAAAAAAAACTGGACTGGAAGGTTGTTGGCTGCTTCTAGGAACATGAGGAATAATTTCTTAGTATTTACTTGTTCCTTCATCTCTTATTTACAGTAGAGGTCAATGCTTGTGACAGTTTTATTGAATCCAATGAATTAACTGGAAGATTTCAAAATTCAATGGAATAAACACAATAACAAACATGACAGTTTGATGGGTAAAAAGAGTCACAACTGGATTGTTTATGAGAAAATTAGTTCTCGGCTAAAATAATGGGACACGCTACACTACTAGGACTGTTGAAGTATTGCGTGTGTATTGGTGCATGTGGGTGTGCAAGAGAAAGAGGGGGAAGAAAAAGGCCTGACAGATGAGATGGCCATCGTATGACGAATACAAAAGCTTTCTGTCTAAATGCCATAACTGCCATCAGTGGATGAATGGGTTTGAATGGCACTAGAAAAGCACGATACAAGTCCATTTACCATCTATAGGAGGCAAAAGGTAATAATATAGATGGAGCCGCAACTCTAGAAATAGAGCATGTCATTGAATGTCAGATGGAGGCTCTTCGTTAGGTTTGTATGAGTTAATGTGCTCAACGGACAAAACCCCTCCAGAGACAAATTGGATTGGACAGAGAAGCAAAATTAGAGCAGAGTCAGCTATTACAAGGTTGAGGAAACAACTGGCATACGCTGGTTCGGCGCTCTGCAGTTTTAAGTGCTTGGTTACAACACAAAGTGCGTCTTTGCATAGTTTGGTCATGATATTTGACATGTACATGACCTCAATGCTCGTAATTTCTTGGTGGTGAAACGTCACACGCTAGGTTTCTCCAACAAATACGTGTACATATCCGCCCACTAAATATTGGGCCTCTTGCTATTGTATTCTACTTACTCACCAATAGCACACGAATCTGGAAAGTCTGTGTTCAGGTTGCATTCTTGACCTTTGGTGGTTAATGCCTTTGCATAGCTTCTGTTGCCACACTGTAAAAAGGTCTATAAGACACAATGACTTCTGCCACTTATTGGTTCTCCGTTCCCTCTCGGGTCAGCACTGTTAAGATGGTTTGCTATCGGCCATTTGCATGATTTTAAGTCGTGTTTAGTTCATTCAGGTGAAGTTGTGCCACTTTAAATGCTGGTGTGACTGGCTTTCACTCGCAGCTAATGAGCAGCAGTGATCAATTATGTTTTGTCCTCCCAAATAATATGAAATCAAATCTGTCTATTCATATTTCAGAAGAGATCATGATAAATGCTCATTATTAGTCATATTATTGCAACAATCAGCATGAAGACGAACTCTTAAAACACCTACGCTGTGATTAATTCTATCAATCAAGCATCGAATTTTTGAATTCCCGATGAAGCGTTTTGAAAAGTTTGCCGTCTTGTCTGGTAACAAGTTGCGGTGAAGGACATCAGATCTTACTGTGACAGTATGCACTTGTCACCGTCTGCTGTATATAAGACCAAGGACAGCGTGTCTGCAGGGTAAATGATCGAGTACCGCTGTAGCATCACCGCTGTCCGCCGTGTGAAAATACTTTGTGCATCCTTGAGCGACTATTCTCCCGCAGACGTGTCATTACTGCCTTAATGTGCCGGAGGTAGTCAAACAATACGACAGTCATTTATGACCGAAGTGCAGACAAAGCTCGGCGCTGAGCAAAGAGAGGATTTGTACAAGCAACTTGATTTACAGGTAAATCAGTTGTTTTTCTAAACAAAATGAATGCACCACCCGCCCTGCGTGTCTGTTCTTCTATTAAGCAGTTTCCTATCAGAAGTACATTTGATCCTCTTGGTTTTTTGCTTTGTACATCATCAGTCTACTGAAGGCAATTCATCAACAAAAGTCATCTGGCTTTTGTAATGTGTTTAATTCTGGAGTGCAGCGACTGAAGCGTCGTGCTTAAGTGAAAGCAGGTGCAACAGGCACAGATGGGTGAGAGCGATTTCCGAGTTACATTCGAGCCACTGGGTTGTCAGCTGAGATTCTGTGCTCCTGTTCCTTCAGACTATTGGCTGAGACAGCAGGCAGACACACTAACAGGCTGACACACACACACACACACACTCCTCTCCTCTCGTTTGCTTCCTCCGACTGACATCACTTGTTTAGCTGAAGCACAGTTAATCATGTGTGTGTCATGTGGCACATGCATACACGTGTAAGATATCTCCACTTGACACCCACACAGCATCAGACTGGGAGTTTTATCCTCCAGCAAACAAAAAAAAAAAACCTTCTCCTTCCTCCCAGAGCGCTCGCTGGATAGAGACTCCACTCCTGCTCACTGGGGAGAGCAACTTCAAGCAACACTTACGCTTCCTGGGTAGAACACACTCCAGCGGGAGGGAAAGACCGTCTTCCCACTGGGAACTGGTTCATTTCAGACTGAGGGTACAAACCTGTCTCCAGTCTCCATCTTTTCAGACAGCTGCATCCTGTGCTTAGCGCAGCCCGAGACGATTGTGATCGGTTTAAAGGTTTTTACCTTCAATAGAATGATAATGTGTGGAGCCGGACCTTTCTTTAGTACTTCATGTTGTACTTCATGACTTTTCATAGAATGTATTGACAATAACAAGATGTAGAAAAACATCAGCCTTCTCTTTTATAAAACAGAAATGTATTGGTAACACTTTATGATAACCGTCATTGACGAATGGTAAATTCATATTTAATAACTTAATTTAATAGTTATGTACTGTTAAGAAACAATGAAATGAAAATGAATGTTTTCTAATTACAGGTAATGCTATAATTTATGTTACATTAAAAGTTTATTGTTGCACAAATCACATCATTTTATATGCTATGTGAAGTAATTGTCGATGGTTATCCAATGATTTGGAAACCTTTAAGAAATTGCTTGTAAACAGTCTATAAATATCATTTGTACAGCTATAAGCTGCTTAAATAGTGAATGAATCTGCATTGTTATTGCCTCTTATCTATACCTATTTCATATAATACAAACTAATGATAAAATAACATATTTAATAATCGATGGACTTTGACAATAAGCCCGTAATTTAACCCCATTTTTCTCTTTACTTGTTATAATTGCAAGAGTATCTGTGTTTAAGTCAAGAGGATCAAGAAGACCTTGTTTAGTTATGATAAATCTTCTTACAGCAGTAAACCGAACACATTGTGCGGTGATGCAAAACCAGAAGTTAAGATCATTTAAAAAAGATCCGCTCCATTAAGCAATAAGCCCTTTTTCCAACACGCCACGTGATATCAATGCCGCAGCAGGCTTGACATCGAGCCCACACATCTAGCAGGTTAGCAACAGGTGTTGAGTGCCGACCTCTCCTTGTAGTACCCCACCGCTGTGATTGGTTGTGCCATTCTCTGAGAAAAACGTCCCTGCTTAGAATAATGTACGGTTACAACAAGTTGCTATGACTCAACTGGTGTGAGTGCTGAGTGACTGCTGTAAGGATGAATGTGATAACACACACACACACACACACACACTCAGAGCACTTCCTCGGGCTGACAAGATCGCCCAGGTCTGACACAGTCGTAATGGCCACTCCAGGCCGCCGCTTCACTAAACCCCAGGGAGAGCACACAGGACGATAGAAACATAAGAGCAATAGAGAACCTGAGTGAGCGTGGGCGGGGAAGTGAGAACGTAACACTGATATATTTTCTAAATCGATTGATGCCTGAGTAAATGTCCAATTAATCTGCTTCATGATAGCAGGATGAGCTCGGCAAGATGAAATATGTATGAGGGTCCTTCAGACAGCGCTGTGTTTAAAAATTCTTTTCATCCTACGCCCCGAGGAAGTGTGGCAGATTAGTCTCTGTGTGTGTGTGTGTGTGTGTGTGTGTGTGTGTGTAGGTGCGCCTGCGTATGTGTGTGTACTTCATACCTCCCGCTCAGACCTCTAGGAAGCTCTCGCTCAGGGATGCGAGCTCAGAGGGGAGTGGGCTTCGTTCCCGGATACACACATAAACATAAATGGTAAACACGCATTTAAAACGGGCTGATGAAGCATGTGAGCCCTCAGAAGCATACAAACAGACATCACAATGTGACCACAACCACACAATCACAACCACATCCGTGTGCTCAAGTCCCTCAAAACCAAGACGTAATGTAGTAGTAGTAGTGGAGTCTCAGGCCGGGTGATCAATCGACCTCGATTTCATCTACAAGCCAATAATGGGAGCGGAACCAGAGGCTGTGTGGGCAGCATAATCATTGTGTTTAGTTACACCACACAGCTATCTCCCTTGGCCTCGCTCCTGCTGCACACACTTGTTTGTGTGTGTGTGTGTGTGTGTGTGTGTGTGTGTGTGTGTGTGTGTGTGTGTGTGTGTGTGTGTGTGTGTGTGTGGCCCATACACACTATGCGTTTGCCTGTGTGTCACTGTACAGAATTGGTTCCAGTTCTTGACCACATGCCCGCTGCCTCCTACAGCCCTATTATGTTCTGTCTCAATTCAGACTTTACCATTCACATGCATTAGCTGTAGTTCAGCTTTAGTCATGAGTGACGATGAGAAGATGCAATTAAGTCTGAAAATGGATGGGGATTTTATTGTATTGTTCATGTTTGGCTCCGTTTTTATGTATTTTCCTGTTGAGTTTTGTGTGTTTGTATAAAGGCCCATCTGGCTACGCAATTTTTTATTATTTTTTTACTCTACACAATTCACACAAAGCAGTTTCAAACCAATTCGGAGGCACTACCGATGCAAAGAAAAATGAAACAAAAAGCTAAATAAAAGCGGTTAACACAACATTGGAAGGCAGCAGAATCTAAGAGTTTTTTTAAAATCTGCCTTTAAAGACTGATGTGGGGTGCATCTTAGACCCTGTGGTAGTTTAAGATGTAAAAGCTGCAGTATGTGGAACTGGTCCACGCTATATGCCTGACCTGGTAAAAGCCAAAGGCACTGACGCAGCACTTTTCACCCCGTCTTCCTTTGTACATGCAGCATTGTCACATTGCCGCCCCACAGTGGCATGCAAAAAAAGAAAGTAGTTGAGAGGCAGCTGTGACGTGCTGTGCCACAAATGTAGAGTGCTCTTTTAACTTTGTAATCTTTTTATACCCCCTTTATATTGTCATTACGTAATATCCGCACAGCACCAGCTGGAGACACACTGATTATTTTGCTGATTTTTAATTTTTTTTAAATTGCTTAATATGTGCAATGAAAGTATGAAGTACCTTATGATGTTTGTTCCTGCCGTGGCTTATATGCTTTGAAGGCATGTGTTATTATGTGTGTCTTTAAGGTGTGGGCTTTCATGTGTTCTTACATTTGTGTTTGTAGCTGGGATGCAGATGCTTCTTTACAGATTAGAGCTACCTAATGCTGACAGCATGGATGTTCTGCTGAACCCTTAACGTTCTCTATATGATATTCAGAGCATTAATGTAGCAGCTAACAACTATTATCTTCGTAAAGCTCTAGTGGAGTAACGTCTACCTGAGCAGAGAATGAAGTGTGTGTGTTGAACTCTGCTTTGTTGACATAGCCGGGCCGGCAGCGCGTTCCTTTTAGTGCACGTGAGCGTGCCACACGGGTTAGCTGACGGCCGCCGCTCTGCACCGCTCTCATACTGTGGTTACAGCAGTATGAGAGCCCGATGGCGTCGTTGCGGGAGCGTAGAACCCACTCTCCAGGTAAACACTGTTAGCTCTATCAGCACTGTTAGCTCTATCAGCACTGTTAGCACTGTTAGCACTATCAGCACTGTTAGCACTGTTAGCACTGTTAGCCGTGAGCCGCCGGATCAGCTGTCGCCGTGTTGCGAGCCATGTGGAGGCAGTATACATGCTGTGAATATCGAATTCAGGTCTTTAGATTAGTGCTGGGCGATAATTCTAAATGATAATTTATCATCTTTGCACTAAAGTTGTTAATTAAATGAGAAAATACGTTCCATTTGTCCAGTATTTAATTCACACGTGAGTATAAACACCATGTGGTTATTTCATATAGACTATTTATTTGTTAAAAACATGCCATGCCATGATATATATATCGATATCCAGATATGAAATGTCCTATATCGTGGTAGAAGATGTTAGCCGGTTGCCCAGCCTTACTTTAAATAATGACATCACACATGAACAGAAAAGAGATCAATAAACACTTTTATAAATAGAGATGCATGTCGATAATAGCGCTGCTGGAAAACATGATGTTCAATAAGTCAACATAACAGTAAATATTTTAAGTAGCCTGAGATGCACGCATTGTATTTATGTTTGTGTTTACTGCATCAATCACAGGGCTGTTACATTTTAAAAGCAAGTAACTCCAAGTTATTAATGATACTTGCTTATTCACCGGTTTATTTGATCACGGCACATTTAGGGAATATTAAAAACCCTTATCGTACCTGATCAAATTTGGATTCACTTCCCCCTGTCCCGCTGTGTTTCAGCTGAATTAAGTCCATCATCGTGCGCTTGTACAACATGGCGAGAGTTCAGATCAACGAGCCAGAAAGGCTCCGATTCTCTGATCCTCTAATCTTCCCTCCACATTTATAAATCCAACATCTATCTCTGGGTTTCATTCCATGAGTTCTGCTCTGTAAACCTCCACATGCTCCACTGTTTTTTATTTAATTTCATTTTGTTTTGAGCATGTGTGTGTGTGTCCGACTTGGAGAAGCCAAGCCATGATGCCTGGCGTTATGCTTTAATTTCCATGCAAAGAGGGTTGCGGCAGAGTGCCCAGAATGAGATGGGAATTTCATAGCTCAGAACAATTTAGGGCTTTTTGGTACACAACATGCATGCACGCACACACACACACACACACACACACACACACACACACACACACACACACACATCCTTTCACCGCCTCATTCAAGCTGTGTCATGCTACTATTTACTGTAAAATGCAGGATGGAAACATAGTAATCAATGTGAGCGGTCGACGTGGTCACGAGTAACATTTGTTACTTAGTTCAAATTGGTTAAAAGTTACTGATATGCTTTTTTTACACGATATATTTTATCTTTGATCCAAAAGAGATTACAAGCAGCCCCCGACCAAAACAAAATAAATTGATGCTGAGCGAACAGCCACGACAAAATGCAGTCTCCTAAACTGTGTCTAATTCGAACTGGCTCAATAAGAGCCTTTTCCAATATCTTCCTCACACCTGGGGCCTCGGCTGCCACACCAAAATATCTCTCCGACACTGCCTGGTAGGCATGCAAAGCACCCCTCTTGCAGACACTCACATAATCACAAAGGCAAACATAAAGACATCTGCGCCTATAGGGAGTAAAGAAAAAAAAGAAAGGGTTTAATATTATCCAATAACACATACTGCCACAGGGAGGGATCAGACTTGGGGAGAAGGGTGCTCGGTTTAGCCTGGAGTAGAGGATCATATAAGATGCAATGTGAGGTTATTAATAAACAGACGAGTACCCGGGGTGAGGGTGGAGGGTGGAGGACAGAGGAAGGGAGTAAAAAAAAATGAGTGTACGTGCCCTCAAATGGCCTGGCATAAACAAAAGTATGGAAGCAGGAGTTTAATACCCATATAATATTCATAACCTGGGACCAGACAGGCCTGTCGCTGTCATGTGCACAAGGAAACAAGAGAGGAAGGCCGGGGCGGGAGGGAGGGGGGAGACATGAGAGAGACGGAGATAAAGGCAGCAAATGAGAAATGGGGAGGGGAATACAAGTTTGCCGTTAAGTTAGAATATTGGGGCGATTTTCAAGCTCAATTGCAGAACACATGAAAGCCCCTCTGTTCTTTCTCTCCGTCCTTCAGTTTGGAATGCCTCCATCCCTTGTCATCTTTAACGTTCCTCTCCCTCAAACTCTTGCCCTCTGTCTTTTTCCACGAACCTCCGCTTGTTTCATCTCTTCCGTCTGTTTTCGTCCGTGTAGGACATCTCTGTGACTTGGAGCCTGTGAGCGAGCAAACCTGGTCTGGCTCATTTCAAATAGGTTTTCAGAGTTGCGGGTGGAGCCGAGCGACGATATCTATTTAAATATCAAATCCAATAATGAGATGCCCTTTATTTGACACATCGCAGACACTTCAGTGCAGGTGACGTGCGAAAGGAAATCCAAACGCTTCTCTTCTGGTGGTGTAACAACAGCGAAGACTGTGAGCTGGTTTCGGGGGGGGGGGGGGGGGGGGGGGGGTTGATGACAAGGTGTGAATTGGACAGAGCAGTAGGTTGGAGAAATGGCTGAACGAGAAGGGAGAAGTAAATGTCCCTGCTTGAAATACAGAAAAAGAGATTTTCTTTCTGCTTCCAGGATGTTTGTACAGAAAAGTAGGAGAAACCCTGTATGTGTGAGATTAGAGGCTCACATTTGGTCAAGTAGCTGTCATTTAACCCACAATACTGTCTCCACTAATTAAGTGTCATTTCCAAATGTTAACAAATGCCCCACTTCCGTGTGGCAGCTCACAATAAAGATGATTTGTTTGATCTATCTCCTCCTGCACAAAACCACCATTCACACAGGGTGCACCAAGGTAATAACCATACAGTATCATTACTAAAGATTAATAGGGCTTTTAATACAGTCATTAAACTCCCGTCTGAAATATAGATGACAGTTGTCAGCAGAGACAGTGTTCTGTTCCCATTTTCAGGATGTTTTGGAGATCCTTTGGGTGCCAGAGTTATGGGTGCCACCGGTGCTATCGAGAGCTAACAACATCCTGTGGCATTTACACTTCACTGCTTTCCGAAGGATGAGCGCTGAGCTCGCCTGCACTGTAGCAACCTATCAGGCATGCAATGTCCCTATCGCAGCAAAGTGTAGCTTTCAAAAGATTAAAAAAATACAACCAGGATATCCATATGAGGTATATTTAACATATGTTATGCCAGCCAGGAAATGCCCCCAGTCAGATATGTATATGTGTATATATATATATATATATATATACACATATATTATGTGTGCACGTTCCTTTTTGTATACCCAGTCAGGTTTCCTGGTCAGCACCTTAAACCCACTCTTTATTTCCAACAGCTGTTCCCGAATAAACAAAAATTCCTTACAATAAAAACACTGTGTTGTGGTGTTGTGGTGTTATTTCAGTGTCGCATATATTAATAAGTAATACTGCTCATCTCATTTTCAGGTTGTGAACATTAGTTGAGCTGCCACTAAATTCTGCAGAGCTTCTTCCTTCTTCCAAAAAGGAAATTACAGGTCTTTGCGCTTTAGTGATAACTTTAATTACTTGCAAGTGTTGAGAGCCGGGCCTCATTAGATTTGACAAGCGATTGGATCAGAGGATAAAATACTGGATTGTGATTCAATGAATAGCTATCAAAGGTCGGCCCTGCTGTCACTCTTGAAACTTAGTTTGTTGCTTCTGTGTATATTTGTCGGTTGCTAAATCAAGCATCATGGTGAAAATGATCAGGATGAATAACTCCTCCACAACCACGTCCGACTCACTCGGAGAAAAGTGTATTCTTTGACCTTTACATAACAAAGCAAGTTGACTAAGAACATCTTGTTTATCTATAGCACCAGCCTGGGGGAGGAGTATGTGGTCAGACAACGGCTATTTAAATCCTCTCAGATGAAGTGGAAGGCTCTTTGTCTGATTCACTCCTGCCCTTAGCTAAATACAGCAAAACAGCCTCATGATCAAAACTGCCATTTCATAATGTTTTATGAAAAGTCACAGCAATAGCAGCCTTAGTAGGCCTACTCATAACCCTCGTACTTCTGGACCTCTTGGTACCGTTACACCTCTAATCATTTTTCATCTTTTTTATTTTTCACATTCAATAACATTTGGAAAGAGATATTTCAAATATGCTGCAACTATAAAAGAAAAAAACCACTGGGAGGGAGGAAAAAATCCATCCTAACTGGATGGACTTCCTCTGTGTCACCATACATATTCATAGACTAGGGTGAACTTTGAAACATTGCTTTCCCAACTTTATAAAACAAAATAATATATATAATATATAAATACATCATGACCCCCCTGAAATTATCGCACAGCCCTCTTGGGGATGCAGACCCCCAGTTTGAAAACCACCACCAGCCTAGATGACACACACACACACACACACACACACACACACACGCACACACACACACACACACACACACACACACACACACACACACACACACACACACACACACACACTGTCACGGCTGGTTCTAAAAAGAGGAACTACCAATAACGCCCTAACAAGTGCTTTTTTGGAGTAGATAACAGATGCCTGTGTTAATAGTTGCTCGGTCACAGAGGCTGGATGTAACCATGTCAGTTAAACTTCTATTGAACTGTGCCTGTAGTGGTTGCTACTAGCAACAGAGTGTAGTTATTCTAGCTTTGTCTAACAAGTTTAGCCTCGGTGTGCACAACAAGTTACACACTAAAAAAGATGCACAGTTTGAAATGTAGGGATAAACATAGAGGAGCAAATGTCCCATTAAAGCACAAAGTTATGTTAAAAGAAGTGACGCTGTGCTTCACATGCACAAAATACCAACGCACTGGATTACCGTGCACAGTGTATCTTACATCTCACCTGCTTGATGTGGGCGATAATACCTCACATGGCTTTTCTAGGAGATTTAACGTCAGTATTATCACAGAGGGATTGTGTGTCCTCAGGTCGATGTCAAAACATGCAACAGTCTGCTCTATCTCCCCGTTATCAGCCTCCTGATCATCTAATCTTGATCCCTCTGTTCTGACTGTATTACCATTCGTGTGTTAATGGATGTGCGCCGTAGCTCTCTTTCTTTTGTTATCTAATCTCATTGTAACTGCCATCATGAATAAGTATAACTGTATGTGTATTACACACGTGTGGAAGCTCATTTGGGGGTAGGCTCCAGTTTTTCAATTTCTTCTTTGTGTGCTTAGTAGAGAGACTGGTTCTGGATGTGGAGGGAGGCGGTTGACCCCCCCCACCAAAGACATGAGAAATGCCCTTCCTGATAATGACAGTTATTTACACGTTTTGCATTCTTAGCTGGCTTGCTAACGTTAGCTTCTGGTTAGTCTACATTCAGGAATCACCCGTTTTTATTCAGGCTTCATTGTGAGTCACTTGGGGCTAATGAAACGAAAGCTGTTGAGAGTCGGTAAATCTCTCCAAACCACATGCTTTCTGGTCTACGCCTCGTATTTTATTGTTGCATGTTTTAGATGCAGAGGATGGGTGCGGAGGCTTTGGAGTAGTTTAAAGGTTTAAAGTAATGTTAATTACATTTTTAGTTACATATTCTTAGGCAACTTGCCCAACACTGTTGTCACAAAGATGTCATTCAAAGATTTCTGTTTTCCAATAAGGAAGGTCATGTGGCTGCTATGCTAGTGTCGATTTGTATAGCCACAGTTGACGGGATGATCGACGATTGTTTTTTCCTCTGCCGATATTATTTTAACTAACTTACTATCAGAACTAAGATGTTATAGTTATGGTTATAGTTATGTTTTCGTGAGGCCTGCTCATCAAAAGTTTGATTGAGGTTTTCAAATGAAGCTTAAAATGTCTGTTGTCATTAGGGCTGTGCAAAAATATCGATATAGCTGACTATCGCAATATTTTTTTCGACGGTAGTGTATCGATATGTCCGCGACTGGTATCGATACATTTAAAAAAAAATAAAAAATCTTGTTTTTAAAGGATTTAAAATGTCCCTTTTCAAATGCCTCAAATCGCCGTGTGTTATAAACAACCTCCTCCTGTAACGCTAGATGTCGCTGTCTATTGCCTTCATAGCTAAGGCCGGTGACCTCCCGGCCTGTCACATGATCCGGCCAGTATCGCAACATGGCGTCTCACAAGCAAGCGGCCGTATACTGTGGAGCTATGTGATCCCGACTCGCACAGGGATCACATAGCTCCACATGATGGATGTAGCACTGTAGTGACACAATTCAGTGACACCATGAGAATACAATATGCACTTGATTTTCATATATTTTTTCCCTGCTCAATGACTATGAGCAATGCAAATACCTTTTGAAGAAGTTTTAAATCAAATTTGTCCGCTGAGTTATCAATATAAGGTGTTGATAATGTACGTATTGCAATATATTGCAATATGTATTGTATCGTATAACATCGTACGGCAATACATCGTGATATATCGTATCGTGACACGTGTATCTTGAGTATTAACAATTGGACAATATAATAATAGAAACAATCGCCCAACCCTAGTGGCACTTTCATCCATAATTCTAATGTTGGGGATGGACGTGCCAAGTGATCTGTTTAATCCTGAAAAGAGCCTCCATCCCTCTCTCTCAGGTGTGGTATTTGGCTAAAATTAAACCCATTCCCTCCCCCACGACGGAGATTACAGTTAGCTGACTCCCCTACCCCCCCCACCTCTCGTCACGAGCTCACAACTCTGATTGGATGCAACCTACTGACACCATAAACCACTTTCTCATTGTCTCCTCCAGCTCAATGACAGTGTCCGTCACCAGTGTCCACAATCAATCCATCAGTGAACCAAACAACCAATCACCCATACATTATTTAGAACACTTTTAATTCAAACGCTTGACAGACAGTGCTCTTTACAATCGGTGTCAGACAAGCCGTTCGGGATTCACAGTTTCACGCAGAGCACCCTGCAGAGGCCCGGCTTACAGGACAGCCTCTCTGACAACAGGGGGTGGCGGATTTTCCACGAAATGGACGGTTAGCAGGATTTTGGATTGGTGGTAGGATTTTGGTTTTGGCTCAATACAACATGCATGCAAGGACCTGCTTTATCTCCCCCCCCATCCTCTATTCCCCTCCTCTTCCTGTCATTTGTCTCCTTTTCATTCCAGCAGCAAAAGAAGCAAATGCATACACAAATGATGTGTCGCCATCACTTCAGGCTGCTCTTAGTATCTCCTCTGTTTCAAGGTGTAGAAATCGTAAATTCACAATAAATGTATTCATATTACTAAATATTGATTGAGTTGTTCCTCGAGCTATTGGATCCCTCAAGGAAACGTTGGAGAGGTCACGAGGTGAATCAAAGGAAGTGAAAACATGTATTTCAAATACGCACATTTATGCTGATGATAACAAATCACACGGAAACAATGGAAATTGTTTGCCTTCAGGCTCTTTTGGAAAATGGATGTAAACATTGCCTGAAAAGGGAAAGAATTAATAATCAGATGTGAAATGTGGGTGTTACTTCTTTGGTCACCTGTTGAGGAGGTTGGAATCCATGTAAATTAGGTGAGAAATTGTGCATTTATTTTCACTTCAAATACGTCCTGAGGGCTGATAATATTCCTGACATCTCTGACATCTGACTTGTAACCTTGTCCAAGTACACACTTACAACGGGATTGCATGATTCTGTGTTTAGAATACAAAGACCTGATTTGTTTTTTTCCCTCCTGGTCTCACATGGATCTACGGTCTTCAATACAACACACGGGCATGAAACATGCCTGCGGGCGCACATTCACGCACACACACACACACACACACACACACACACACACACACCTAACCTCTTTATATAGACATTGTGACTCGTGCTTCTAATGAGGACTCGAGGCTGAGCGGTTACATTGTCTTTGGGTTTTTTCTGGAGAGCCGATTAGTGTTTCAGCCTACCTACAGCTGAATCCAAAGATGGTGAATTATTGAATTCTTTTCATATTTCCGGGAATTCCCGAGTGCATGAAAGCTTCGTGCAGAAGTTACTCTCGCCTCATGTTTCTCGAAACAGGGGGGTCATTCATTTTACATGTAGCACCACAAAAAGACATGTATGAAATAGATACTTGGGATGCTGGAAGATCAAATGTATTCATTGGATAGAGGAGGCAGGGGATACTTTATCAAGCACACACACTGCTAATTTGCATCTAAAATATTTTCAATTTAATTGATATATTAGGTTTTCCTCCAACATTGCTGTAGGTATTTTCAATAGACATTTAATTTATACCTGAACTGAATTCAAATATTTATGCATGTGTCCCCATATTCTTGTGTAGCACCGGGTAAAGGAAGGTCCTCATGAACCACCAAACCTGAGATGTGTTTGTGAAGATTCCTCCGGAAATAAATGGACAACATGACATTAATGCGGCGCACTGCCACTAAAACTGCTCGGGGTCCTTCGCTGCATTCAGGCTCATCAATAGCAATTTCCTTGAACACAGAAAGGAACAAAGGGCTCCAAACCCTTATGGTGCAAAACATGCACACTTACACACACACACACACACACACACACAAACCATTAGCATTGATCAAGACACTCTCGCTATTATTCTTGGCCAGCATGATGACAGAAAAAATTGATGATCCCCTCACACACACACACACACACACACACACACACAAGGACACACACAAGGACACACACAAAATGACAGATCATCAGTCTGCAAGGAGCCCCAATTGAAATCATTCATGATTGGCTCCTATTGTTAAAGGCTATGTCAAGCACCAGCCTGTGAGCTGCAAGGCGATGAATAGCAAAATAAACAGATATTTACCCCCTGACAGCACCTTTTCAATTAAAGGCAAACACTCATGATTTTCAACACCGTCAGCACCAATAACTGTTCGGTTAACGCTCTATTAGCAGGGATGCTGTTGTGCTGCTGGAGCACTACCTACAAAATGTATTGTTGTCACATTTGAGAGACTTAAAGCCTCGTTGACAGACTAAATTACTTTAATTATAGTCTGACAAAGTAATCCCAACTCAAGGTCCACTCGCTGTTTTTCTGGAGCTTTCAACCACATCACACGGTCTTCATCAGTGGATGGAGTTCACTCGGTTGTCATGGATACGTAATTATTGTCACTCCAAGCTAATAGCATTGTTAGGACATCTCGTCCATGTTGGCTTAAAAAATGAAATTCAGTCTTGAACTAACTAAAGGTACACTTACTATGTTTCAGCTGTATCACACGTGTCAACAGATCGATCTCTGTGACACCTGCACTACATGGACAGCTAGAATCTTATCAGTTTGACTAAGACAATCATGGCACTGATGATGCAATACCTTGAGAACCCAACTGATGTTTGTAGACTTCAGCTCTGCTTAACATGCCCTGCAGCCACACATCCTTGTCAGTACGCTCAGACAGATGTCTGTAAACCAATCAGGTGGTATCACTTTTAAACTAGCAGTGAGTGAACCAGACATTATCTGAGTCTTAAGTTATTAAGTACAGACTCCTCAGGAATGTGTGAGTTCTTCCATTCTAGTTTTCTGATGAGACTTCCATTTTGGGACTTCCAGATGCAGACACTGGCCGTGCTGGCTTTGTACAATGGTGTGATGACCATCATGTCATTGTAAACACTAAGAAAACAGAAGAAGTTATTTTTGATCCAGGGCATCCATCCCTTGGGGGCTCATTCTTTACTATTGGTCCATAACGTTACCTACGTGCATACTTACAAATACCTGGGTGTACATATTGACTGTCTTGGGGTGTCCATGTGAATTCTGTATGCTGAGGTTCAACAGCGACTAAACCTTTGTGCACAGACCCAGGGTGTTTGGGGTTGTACAGAGGGTAATGATGTTATTTCATCACGCTGTGATAGAGAGTATATTACATTACGGAGTCTCAGCTTGGTTTGGTAGTATATCAGTTAAAATCACAAACAATACGACTGCTCCACACAGCAATGAAAGTGATGCCTTCCTCCACATGCTCTTTGGGAAGACTATAGTTTAGCAGGCCACAAAAATGATCACGGACCCACTCCCATGTCCTGTATTTCAGAATACACACGGCTCCCATCAGGTCGACGCTGTACCGGAGAATATGCCTGAATAGTTATAACAACTATTTCATCCCCCCATCAGTAAATATCCTAAACTCAGGACATAAGGAGGATGTGAAATGAGTGGCTCTGCTGCACATATTTGAATGCACTTTATGTCTGTGTTATGCACTTTACGAATGTTACCGCACTATAATTGTAATTGTAAATGTCGCATTCTTTATCAGAGAGAAAAAAAAAAGTGGCTGTGAAACCTCCATTAAAGTTAGCCGTTAGCTCCGTTATTCAGCCAAAGCAGGACTGTGCTGCCCACCGGCTGCTAACGGCTAACGTTAACTCGCTCTCCTACCAGCAATTTAGGCTATAATGCAGCCATTTTCTGTTACTGGTGTCGGCGTTGGAAAGAACTCTAGTGGATAGGATAGCACAGCACATCTGTTCAGAAGGAGCTGCAAATGTAGAGTAAAAAAAAACTCTTACAAATTTAATTTAAAATGCTTTCTACAATTATAGGATACTTTCAGTTTTCTGTTGCTTTTATTTCTGTGCCTCTGAAATGAGCAACACCTGTGCTTTTGCTACTATGATATAAGTTCATATATCTAGTGTGCAATCTGGCTCATGCCTTTGTTAAACATTTAAATGTAATGGAGCCATCATCACCGGTTTAAGTTGCTTTTCCTGCCATGGTGTGATAAAGTATATTTGGCCACAAATAAAGCTAAAGAGATAAGTAAATGCATCTCCTTGGTAAACCCACAGTGAGAAGGGGGGGGGACACTTGTATTTTATTACTACCCTATGCATGCGGCAGTGTGTGCATTAATGGAAATAACTGTTGCATTTAAATCGTAATTAACTACCTAATTAGTAGAAATTGCTATACAAGTGCTAATCAGCATGATGTATTACATTACAGTCGCTAAGCCAGCGATTTTTAATGGACTTTTGAAAAACGACTTGAGCACACTACTAGGTGGTAGAGCAGGGCTGCAATAAAATGAACACTTTTCATTAGCAATAATAACAGCAGGAAATAAGTAAAATGACAGCAGGAGGTGTCCTTTTAATCTTTTAAATAAACAAGAGGTTTAGATGACAGCGAAGCACTCGATGAAGGCAGAGAGGATAGGTGAGTGTAGGGTGTGTGGGGGCCACATTAAATACCCATGATGCTGTTGGTCACATGTGAAACCTTGATAATGGTATTCAGCCCAGTGATCAGCCACAGCAGGACCCCTGCCGCTGTGTGTGTGTGTGTGTCTTTTCTCCAACCTGCTGTCCCAGCTCACTCATGAATAATTCATGATGGACCTCATGAAATCACATCTTAAGAATCACAGATTAACACACCGGGGGCTGAGGGTGATAGGAGACAGAGGAAGAGGGCAAGAACCTGATCACCTACCGGAGTGTGTGTCTTTTGATATATGTATGTTGCCTCCTTTATATCTATATGGGCGGACAGACAGAAAGAGAAGCACACACACACACACACACACAAACAACTGAATACATAATCTCCTGGCAGAGATAATGAACCGTACTTTTCCTTTAAAGTCTGCCAACTCTTGCTTACATGCGTTTATGTGTATACCTTTTTTTTGTGTTTCACAAGCCAGTTTGCAAAAAACGTGTGTAACGTAGTATTTGCTGCAAGAACTGACTCACATTTAGATGCATTACCAAAGAATCCCAAACACTCTTCTAACCACCGCCCCGACCTCTCTTAGTCATTCCCTCGGCTCCCATCCACCTCCGCCCTGCTGAATAAATCAATACGTTTACATGCTCGAATTTACTGACAATTTTTTTTTTTAATTGAGGGTGAAAGTGACAGCTGTGTACATTTGAGCAACCGACTCCAGCTCTCTCCTGCTATTTGCGCCCTCATCATGCCACGTGAGTGCTCTCTCCACGGCCTGCTTCCACTGTGCCGTGAGCCAGGAGAGGCTGCTCTCACGCTAGCACAGGTGTGACCAACATGTGATGATGGGTACATCTTTCCACACGCCACACACTGTCACAGAGCGTATTCCAGGAGGGATTTAAAGGGAGATGAAAGTTAGTCGGCATCCGGCGATTTTTCCATGTTTCATCCACACTATTCCCCGCGTTAATCAGGAGTCGTGTGAAAGTGGATAATTTAGCTGAAAAGTGGATGGAAACATTCTTAACACTCTGCTTGTTAAATGTAAGCGATTTCGGTTTAAAATGCTTTGTTGTATTTTGCTAAGAGAATCGGTGCATTACAACGTAACCAGGTGTGAATGGATGAGGCACCTTTCCTAAAAGCCCAAATGACAATAGACAATATGCACAAAATCTATCTAAGAGACAGTTTCAATAAATGATGTATGTATGTATTTAGGCTGCAGGTACTGAGATGTGTCAACACAACTGCGAGGGAAGCTCTTTGAATTTAATGAAGTGTCTGTTGTTTGTCAGCCTCCTTAGTCTGTTGAGAAACTGAATGAAGTGAATATGAAAGCGCAGCACATCTGTTCAGAAGGAGCTGGTAACATGGTAACAGACCTCTGACAAAGTGATCCGAAATATTGCTCTAATTGTATGCTAATGTTAGTATCCTGTCGCTTTGCTTCTGCTTTTTGTCTTAAATTCACAGTGTTTCAGAGAGGTTGAGGATTCATTTGTGGCGGTGGGCGGGGAGCTGCAACGTGCAACAGGCTGTCATCTGTTGCCTGTCGGAGCTGTCCTTTGAGATAAGCAGTTAAGATACTTGGAGACCGTATTTTGGGCTCACACTTTCAGGATCGCTATATGAGCTATAAAGTATCTGAACAGTTTCTCAGCTAAAAAAAGGGATCCTGTTTGAAAAACGACTTATCGGAGGTCCTAGATCATTTTTGAAGATTGATATTAGCACTGAAACGACTACATGTGTCAACAAAACTGAGCCTGCACACTTTGCAGCTCAGACAACACGTGACTCTTGCGTAATAGCTTGTCTAATATCAACATAAAGTCACTTCATGGCCTATTCCCCACGACTGCGCCTGCTGAGGGGCCACTTCATTAGTGTTACAAACTTGAGAACAAGCATGGCAACAAATTAGTCAATAACAAATGTCTGTATTTCTTCCTCTGCCCCCCTTGAGACCCCTCTGCTGTAGATTTATGTCACATTGACAGCCTTTCCTCTCCTCGCCGCCACAACAAACTGACAATCCATCAGTCTCTGCTCCCTAACCCAACGCCACAGCACAGAACACCCATGGAGATGCCAGACGATCGATATTCAGAATGTATTCTACCTTCCGCTCCCCACTGGCACCGAGGGAGACGCACACACACACACACACACACACACACACACACACACGCACACACGCACACACGCACACACGTGTCACACAAGTGTTAGGGAGGGCAGAGCAGTCGGGCAGCCAGCGGTGAGCAAAACCCCCTGTGGTGAAACCTTAAAGTGTCATTAGCTCCCTCTGTTGCACCTTTCCTCGCCGCTGCCATTCAGCATCCTATATGCATACAGCAAGCCCTTGAATGAAAAAGAAATTGTGGAAACACATTCTCAGACATGTTGGATAAAATGACTTGGACTACACCAAACCTTGCTTGTTTTTTTTGGACAAATGACAAGTCAAATCTGCGGGTGTCTTCTCTTTATTGCAGGCTTTTCCTGCCTGGCTGCTATTCAAGGCTGTTTAATAAAAAAGAAATAGAATAAAATCCTCACACATCATAACACCTCTCCTAAAAGCATACAGGCTAATAGTAGTGTTTTAACACGCGCACACCAACAAGTTCCATCGTCAAAACTGGTGCGTTCATTTACGTGACTCACTGCTTTTCCAGACTGAAAACTTCTGCAGCTCATCCCGTTGCATGCTGGGTATCTGTTATTGTAATGCACTCTCATTCACCCCTGTACTGTCACTCTTCAGTGTAGAAAAAAACTACTGACGAAAGCTCTCCGCACCCCACCATTCCTGCCCCTCACATGGTTGCACAAGAGATGTAGTTCTGTAGAGAACTTGCGTCATGACAGATGAGCAGCTCACTCCGGAGATGTGGCGTCTTCCTTTCTTTTGTGCTCCTCACCAACTCGTGAATGTTTTTGTTTGTGCAGTATGTGTGGGAGACGGCTGCATGCAGGCTACGAAGTCCAGCTGAAATAAAAAGCTACTTAAAGCCAGCCACCATTGATTATACTAAAGATGTATTTTTCACTTCCCTCCTCTCCACAGTGAGATGAGAGATGAAGTTTGCCTGAAAATCTACTCACTACGAACTCCAGGACGGAAAAATGTGTTCATCAGCGGTGGAAGAGGTATTCATGTCCTTACCTTCAATGTAAAACAACATTATGAGTGAAAATCATCTACCAAAGATACAGAAATGCAGGCGGAACGGCCATGCCAGTGTTTTATTATTACACTGTTAGATCATCGTCACTGATGCGTGATTGTGTAAACACTGTTTTTGTGTTGTAGCTGGAGAGGTTGCAGTTAGTTTTATAATGTTGGGAAGTTTAATCTACAGCAATGCATCTTTTTTCATAAACTCATTCATACATTTCTATGTAAAATCTTAATCTGCAAAGGAAAATTAAAAAGAACATTTTTTCTGCAAAATGTAGTCAAGTAGAAGTATACAATATAAGTACTGAAAAGCAAATAGCAGTATCTTAAGAACAGTATTGATTGTGTGAATCTACTTAGTTACATTCCACCATTAGTGGTTCTATTATTTAATTCAACGTTATTCAAAAGCAGGCACATAAAACAGAGCAGTGATGAGGCATGACTCTCTCTGTCTCTCGTTCTCAGCTTCCTCTTTTCCCCCTCGGGCGCTAGAGATCATCTCTTCTCCCTCCCTTTGATCTTAACAAACCACATCTGGCATAATTCCCATGACAGGAAGGCGCCGGAGCAACGCCACCATGCATTTGTCTCCCAGGAATTTCCTGAGTAAATGTCACTCTGCTGGGTACACGCATACAGAGTCACACAAACAAAGCCTACCTCAGCCTCACCTCCACGTCACCCTCTTTCATAACAACCGAAGGAACCCGACAGCCTTAGAAACGCTGGCGATAATCCAGACAGTGCAGACAGACGTGGTGAAGGTGCTGCTCCTTCGTCACTGCTGGCTGCAAGGGGGAAGCTGGTCTGAAGATGCTTTTAGATTAGGTGTACAGGATGATAAAGGTGCTTCCTAACACACTACTGTAGTACAAAACGAGTTCACAACAATGTCTGGTTTCATGCAAATAGGAATTCACATGGCAGATCAAGTAATGAATACATCTTTTTGTCTTCAATCTTAAATTAAGAACAGAAACAGCTCAGAACGGAAAGCTAGCTGAAAGCTAGCATGCTAATGTTAGCATGAGCATTCTAACATGCTCACAATAACAATGCTAACATGCTGATGTTTAGCAGGTGTAATGTTGACTATGTTCAACATCTTAGTTTAGCATTTTGATATTGGCACTGAACACAAGCTGCTTCCGAGGCTGATGGGGATGTCGTTCATTTGTCAGGTATTTGATCATGTAGCATGGCGATATGAGGGGGGGAGCCACCCCCCCCCCCTGTTAGCAAAATGACCAAAATGCAGGCCCATGTTAACCTGACATCCATCCCCTAGTAGCAGAGAGAGTGCAGTGGCAGACTATGTCAGTCTACTCTGCCTGACTCATTGATCTTTTTGGGCAACTTAGAATCTATTTCTGGTGCCAAAGTAGCAGACAGATTTGTAGTTTGACATTTTCTCTGAGTTCTCTTAACTGTGTAACTAGGGAGGGAGGGAATATCTGGTTTCATACAACAAAAAAATACATGAAAATAAAAATATCCAAAAGTTAAGAGCAAAAATTTCTCAAAATGAAAAAAAAGAACACAACCACACACAAACAAAAAATATCTCTCATACTGAATTCATCCAACCAAAGATGGTATAAAATAGGAGCAACACCAAGATTCAGAAAACCAGAATAAATACAGAAAATAACACAGAAAATGCATGAATAAATATGCCCTAAACCTCAAAATTGACCTACTCCAAGACAACCACCCACTGCAATTCTTTTTCACTCCTCTCTACTCTCTGAAATGGATAGTTGGGACTAGACTTATTTGCAAATTCAACCGTAATCATCGTGTGACAAATGCTGCTGAGTGCTCCAAAGCAAAAGCAGAATTGTCAAAGTAACAACCTCAGATCGCCCCATTAACATTACCGGGTTGTTTGCTGAATTCACCGAACTGAAAACCTGCTGGCTCCTGTTTCTTTCTTGCTCCTCGGGTAAGACACAGAGGCTCTCGGTGCTGGCTCGTCGACCACGCTGGTATTAACTCCTCAGGTACTTCGTGATACTTCTGCAACTATTTCAGGGCGAGAGAGGAAGAAGACGAGCTACAGAGAGGGAGAGGCAGCGTGGGCGTACGTGCACGTCTCTCAGCTGGGTCAGCGGGAACATGAAGTGGTGTTATATGTACGAGATGCTGTACACACAACTGGCTTTATTTCTGTTGCATCAGCCAGCGTAGGCTGGCTGATGCTCCTCTCCTCGCTCTCTGTTTATGCAACTGGTTATCAGATATGAGCCAGCCTTCTTATCATAGTGTGTCTCCAGGCTGTAAGTGGGTTCGCTCAAACTTTCCCAAAACTAAACGATTGAAACGGAACAGAAACTTTCAGTCCTCGAGACTCGTTGCCCGCCGCGTGAACCCCAAATGCTCAAATCCCATTTCTACAGTGTGGAGAAATGGAACAAAGAAAAAAATGGAGGGAAGGAGATGAGCATAGAGGAAAAGAGGGGGGGGAAGGGGAGGGGGTTCATGCTCAGTTCTCTTAGTAAATAAGAAGTAAGCTCATATAGCTTGAAATCCTCCCTGGTTGTGCTTTCAACAAGGTGCATAAGCACATGTAAATATATTAATGGCAGCAGCCTCCTCATCTATTAAAGAGGGAATCCGCCACATTTACGCGGTGCAGAGGATGGCACCCTGAGGTGCGATGAATGACACAGTGATTCATCTGTTTAGGGCGCGTGCGACTCCTATAGACGCGCAGTCATCTGCGAGCTGCCACGGAGTTTGCGTGCCAGCCAGAGGACGGCCAGATGTTTCGCCCCAGTCACGCTATTCCTCCGATCTCAACGGCGGGTTCGGTCTCTTGTTGCCGTGTCGCGGTCCCAGCGCTTCTGTTTCACTAACACCCAACATTCCATCGGTGAACAAAGTCAAAGCAGGCATTCTGACTCCCTCTCCTCTCTTGTCTCTCCATTGTGTTCCTCCTTTTTTCAGTTCCCCCCCCTCTTCATACGGGTTTTCATTTGTCTTTTGCAGGCTGCCTATAGGCTCCTATATTATTCATGAACTCCATATTGTTTTGGGCTGACGCAGAATACATGTTTCCCCTCCTATAACCCCCATACACTCTCCTCTCCGAAGCCTCATCTAGAATTAGGCAGGGCTAAACGTCAGGAATACTATAGGTTACTGCATTAATGATTCATTTTCATTTCCTTTTAATCTTACCATACAGTAGGCCTACGCTCAATGACATTATGGGATGGAGAGAGGGGGACGGTGTGACAAAGGTTGTGAAGCGGACTTGAGCTCTGGCACCTCCCATGTGTTCACCGCTGTTCTCATTTCAGCCCCGGTCTCCTAAAACGTATAGGCTCCCATACAAAGAAACCGCCTTGTCAATCAATTGTTTCTCCCGGATTGCGTTTGTTTTTGACGCTTTACAAATGAGTGTCCAATCATAATCTGCGTAAGTCTGCATAGGGTAGGAGGTGGAGCTAGAACCCAGGAGACCAGTGTTCGTGTCCCGTGTTTAAGCCGTAAATCAACGCCGACTTATTTGAATTCACGTCCGTCACTTACGTTACAAAACAAACTCTGATGTTTTACGAAACCTAACCAAGTAGTTTCCTTGCGTTTTTTGTTTTGTTTCAGTTTACATCGTCAGCCACTTGTTTAAAACTGCGACCGTAACTCAGGGTGGGGGAGGGGGAAGGGATACATTTCCCTTGAAATGTCATTGATTACGTAGTTTAACCGTCTGGGAATGTAATTTTGGAGGAGACAGGGCTGCTCATTTACAGACATTTATCCTGCCAAACCAGACTCAGTGAAAGGTTTTTCAGGCTGAGGCTTTTTCTTTTTTTCCTTCTTCCTGGTTTGAGTTGGGGCTAACAAAAATAAGGATACGTTAAAGGATCGTTAAATGTTAGAATTTTTATTCCAAACTTAATGGATTAATCCAATTAAATCCCCCAAATTGGATTTAATGGCAGGTTGATGCGTCAGGCGTCACACAAAGGTAAAGAGATAAAGAACACACAGCCGCTTCTCTAAGTTACACTCTCATGCACAGACAGAGTCCCAAAGGGGTTCTGTGTCCATCAGACGGTCTGAACAACACAATGCACAGCAGACTGTAGGGCTACTGGATTAATTTTTCTTGAAATATAGTGACTTTATTTGAAATCCTGCTCAAACACACATTTGCTATTTAAGTCCAGTGATTTATGTAGTGGAATTAAAATGCATTCATTTGTCACTGCCGTGAATAAGTGCCACCTTCACATTTAAAGAGGTTACTTCCCCCAAACGAAAGGCTGCATCTGTTTCAGAGTCCTGTATGTGTTTGAGTTTACAGCCTCTGTTCAGCAGACACAGAATATGTTGTCACAAACTCATGACAAGCGAGCGAGAACACATTTTGTTCTTGAGACTCGGTATGAAAACAAATCATCGGAAAAAGTGCATCTGTAAGCAGGAACGGTGTGTGCACAGTTTTACCTTTATAATTCCTTCATACTGGTGAGAGTCGTACATTCCTTCATTGTGATTGATCCTTCTGATTCTACACTGACCTCTGGTCTCTCCTGAGTGACGGCCGAATGAATGTCGGCTCGTCTTTGAGAAGTTAAAGTCTACTTTTCTACTTTCCTTTCCCCGGCTATTTTCCTCCCAGCTGTCATTCTGCCAAATCTCATCCTCCGTTTCTGGCTCTTCTTCTCCATCATCCACCCCGATATTAGAAGTCGCAGAATTCCGTGCCAACTAATCTACCTCATCAAATGTGATGATATGCAGATGAGTTGATGATAACACGACGGCAATCAGCGGGCCCCCTTTTTAGCCACCGTATTGGAACTAGAAATGTCTGCCAACCGTCGCGCATGCTGCAGAGATGACACTAAAACCAGGCATTCGTGAAATGGAGTGAGTCATAAAGTGTGTTTATGACTCAACATACACTTGAAAGATATGTATAATCCATATCCGCCTTAAAGAGGAATACCATCTAAATTTAGAGTTCCAAGTCTCAAACGGGAGACTGATTTTTTATTCTTTTTGCATACATGGTTACATTTGTGACAATATGACCCGGGTTGTGATCTAAAAGGATTAAACATTTTTCATTTCATCTTGACTTTAACAGCAGCTAAATGGACTTCACCACGGAGGCACATTTGTTTTTGTTACGTTTGAGAATAATAATTTTTTTTCACAATCCCGAAATGTAAAAACATGGCGATGTGAGGTTTTCTGTAAGCCACCAAACATGTAATTACAGCGTCATTTGCGCCGAGTTCATGCAACGAATCATCTTCTATTAGTCACCAACAATGTCTCACTGATACGCTCCCTGTGAGCGGGGCCAATGTTAGCTCCCAGGGTCAAGTTAATTATCCTTCACTTGTGGTCTGATTTTCATCCATCCTTAACCTTTGACCTCCACCTCTGACGCACCGCGAGGTTTTGCTGTGTGTTTGTGTGTGTGTGTGTGTGTGTGTGTGTGTGTGTGTTTAGGCCCCTTTAGTGTGCGTTTCCTCTTGGGTGTGTGCGCGCTAAAGACCTGTCTGCGCACCAGACACCGAAGCAGTTTCATTAGGAGCGCTGGTTCCCAGGAGGGGGGCATGTGAATAATTACCAATTAGACTGTTGTCAAGAGCCAGTGGTGGTGGTGCCGCGCCGTGGCAGCCGCGGAGGGTTTAGGGTGGGGTGTGTGTGTGTGTGTGTGTGTGTGTGTGTGTGTGTGTGCGCGCGAGCCTACGTACTCGTCTGACACACGTGTGAGCGCGTGCGAGGTGCTCTGATTGCGCTCCCCGAGCACTGGAGCGTGCGGTCGTGGCTCTTAAATACAGAGCGTTGTTTAATCTAATGCTTCAGTCACTCGCTGGGCTTCTTGTCAGCTAATTATAAAGTAGCCACATGGATTACACACTTCTTTCTCTCTCTCTCTCTCTCATTTCTTTTTTGTGACATTACATCTCTCCTCTCCTTTCTTCCTGTGTTTTGTCTGCGCGAGCTCACGCGGGCGGAAAAGAAAGTCGTGTTGACATCTCAATGAATAGCCACGAGTGTTTTTCTAGACGGGAGTACCGCACGTATGTGACCTTGGTTTTCTCTGGATTTAAAAGCCTATTTGGCTGCCACGATAAACAACCTGCCACATCTCAATGAATACCCGACTCTCTTGAGAGGTCTCTTGGTTTTATGTATTTTTCTGAAGTGTCATGTTTTCTTTTTTCGCCCGAGCTGAAGGTTTACACGCACAATCCATTAAAAGGTATTGTGCGATTCCAATAAGACGACCTGAAAAATTGAGCTTTTGTGCTCTTCGTTTACCGAGTAGCTCCGTCTGTTTACTCTTCACGTCCCGTTTCCCCGTTTCATCCCATTTTACCGGCGGCCTTCATTCTCCCTCTCCTGTATTTGGTGCATCTTATTTAAAGTGTCTCTTGTAGCTCCATTTTATTGTGCAACACATTGTAACGATGTTAAGAAAGGTGCTGTAAAAATGAATTTTACATCTAAATTGTGTTGCAATGGGAATCAGAGAAACCATAATCATAAAAGCAAATCGGGAGCGGAGCACAAACGATAACCGCCATTTATTCTGACTGAGCGCTTAAAGGGCTGTAAGGTTTTATTACACAAAGTGAAAGACAGAATAGGGCTTCCCCAACAAACAGGTTGATGGAAGAGGGTTCTCTTTTTCTCCCAGGATTCACCTGCATGGGAAAGAGGCAGATAGTAATACAGTATGGTCAAACACCCCCCCCCCCCTCTCTCATGTTTCCCTCGTTTTTCATTCTGCTCGGCTCCTTCCTTGACAGGGGGAGATAGGACGATAGGAAGAGAGGCAAGGTGGTTGGGTGATGAGTTGCATTGCCACCTCCTCTCCCCTTGTTCTGCACACACCTTTTTTTTTTTTTTCTTGATATCTTCACCTCTTTTATCTTCTTCTCATCTTTCTTTTCTCCTGTTTCACTTCCTACATCTCTCACTCCCTTCTTGCCAGCTTGCCCCGAGAGGCATTTCAAAGAGGGGGGGGGCAGAGAGGGAGTGTCAGACACCGCGCTGTGGCTCGGGCCATCGCGACACGTTGCAATATTTCTTGATCTCCTCCTCTATTTTTCATTCTCTCTCTTTCTGGGGTTCCTCTCCTTTGTTGTTTTTTAACCCGTGCTCCACAAAAACAATAGCCCTCAGTCTCCTCGTCTGACCGATTCATCTCCCTTTTTTTTCTTGCTCCTCTTGTCTCCCCTGCACATGTTTTTGCACCACCTCCTACCTTTATCTCCCACGCCAGGAAATTAACAAAATGAGGAGTCTTTAGCCACAGAGAGAGAGAGAGAGAGAGAGAGAGAGAGAGAGAGAGAGAGAGAGAGAGAGAGAGAGAGAGAGAGAGAGAGACGTGTACGCCGGTAAAGATTAGACATTGAACTCTTCATCTCTCTCTATCTGTCGCCGCTCTCTAATTCTCCCATCAGTAGCTCCCTTTTCTCTCGCTCCCACCCTTCTGTTCCTCTGTTCATCATCACGTCTCTTTGCTCTTTGTTTGGCGCTGCAGCCGTGTAAAGCCCGAGGCAACAAACAAGAGTCTGCCTGGAGTTCAAGTACAGCCCCGAGAGCAGGGCTGAATGGAGTTTGAAGTTTTTAGCCATGCTAGTGGCATTGGATGGCAGAGTCAGTCTGTCGGCCAGTCGGTCCAGCGCTTTCAGTCTACACTGAGATATCTCACTAGCGCACTGATTGACATGTGATTTTGGACGCATTTTAATGGTTTCCAAATAATGAAGCCAGCTTACTTTGGTGATCCAACCTGATATGAAGGCGTACAGATAACAGGACATTTTAAGGACATTGTGTCATTTTACACACCACATAAACCAGGTTTCCAACCAAAGTGTATCGCACATATTTTGGGAGAAAATGGATAAAAGAAAATGCTAATTAATTCTTGTTTCCATCCGCTGACATTATGCGATTATTAGGACTTGGGACATCGAGATAAGCAGTAGGTTTGCGCCAATTGTTGGAAAAGTTGGAAAATCGTTATTACCAGAAGATGTAGAAAACTGTCTGACATTTCTGTCTGTTTCATTTATTTATTTGGGGAATGTTACAGCAGATATGTGTGGAGCAATGAGGAGCCAAGCGTACATATGTTTATTCTTTCTTTTTTTGGGCATTTTAACTCAAATTGAAAGTGCACACAATAACATGTTTTTTCTTTTATTTGAATGTGTTCCATAAGAACTTTAGGACCGAAACAGAGGGAGACTGCTTTGTTTTAATTTGATGAGCACTCTTCTCAATCTCAATCTCCATTACGTGTCATCAGTCGGCATGTGTGAATGTGCATGGTTGAAAAAAAGTTTAAGATGAAAACGATTTTGCTCAATACAATGTGTAATTATGCATGAGAAAGAAAGTGTTGAGTTTGTGTGTGTGCGTGTGCGTGTGCGTGTGTGTGTGTGAGAGAGAAAGTGAAGATTTCCGACTGCTAGCTGAGCACGTCAGCCCTGTCAGGGAATGAACTCATCTCCCAGCCTCACGCCACCGGCTGCTGCTTTCCTCTCCACTCCCAGCTCCCCTCGCTCACGCATCTTCCCTCTTCCCTCCATAGCTCCCGTATGTCCATCAAACAGAGAAAGGGAGAACAGATGTACACACACGCTCACATCATACAAACATGACCACCCACACATCGCATGGTGCTCAACTCACACAAATCCTTCTTTTTATTCGACAAATCAAACGTAGAAACAGTTGCAGATCGGAGGAGGTTTGTCTGGTCGAGATATATATTAAAAAAAACTGTGGTTCGTGAGTTCTCAACAGGAGATTTACAAAGTGGTTCAGGGGATTGCAGATTAACATTTCCCAGATTAGAGCGGTGCAGTGGGTTACTGTGATTTAAGTGCAAACCCCATCACGACTCGCTCCCAGGACAAACTGAGTAGACCCCCTGCTGATAGCTCGCTTACGTTCACTCTCTTTTCCTCTCTCTTGATGTGGAACAAGTATTTTTTTGGAACGCATTCTCATCCACAGTGTGCCTCATTCATGTCTATGGGAAAAACACAAATGTCACTAGAGAGGACAGGGCGGTGCTTAAAGTGGAAAACAGATATTTCGCATATTGCCGTGCGTTTCAATCTTCGACAATGAGCAAAAATACAGCATTTGATCTTTCGCCCAACAGCGGGGGGCTTAATCTTGTCTCTTGTTACTGTTAACGTCGTAGTTGGCTGCAGTAGCGGCGGCGGCGGCAGTCGCTGGTTGTTTCACTGACGCTAACGTTCCATCAGAAGGCGTTCTCCTTGTGTTGCCCTTCTGGATCCAGGCCGGTGTGCCGGTGCTACCGCTCAGAATGACCTACCAACATGATGTGGGCGTGTGTAGTGTGTTTCAGAGGCAAAAATATACATATTCCAGAGGACGCCACATAATTTGACCTACATTTAGGTAGTAGGCCATTCTACTTCATCAGACTAGTCTGACAGGATTTGCTTTTTTTTTTCTGGGAATTTACATTCTACACTATAAATATAACAACACAACTAACACGTGGTGGTGTTTTGATTGCATGTATTTCGATATTGTATTGTTTTTTTGTTATTTAAGTCAAGTCGACAGGAGAGGATTCATTATTTCCCCACCAGACTTGTATTCATAGCAGCCTGAGGACCAGCCTGAGAAACTAATTTAGATCTCCATGATGAGAATTCAGATTTACAAAACTATAATCAAGCAGTTAACTGAATAAATAACTTCTGAATGAGCCCAAATATCTGACATTATTTTTCTTTTTTTGACATATGACCTCAGTATTCATGAAATCCAGGCTTTGCACATGCAGGAACAGAGAAAAAGTGTCCACTTAACAGAGAACTTTAACTTCAACCTCAAGCAGGATATTTTAGCCTGAGGCAGACACGGCCCGGGTCATTCCAGCCTGAGCTCTAGCTCAAAACTAATTCATATTGAAAGTAATACGACATGTTTTTAATAGTACTATTTATGTTTTAGGCTACAACCTGATCCAAACCCACAGCACGCACCAGGCTGAAACTGGGCTTCAGACCTGTAACACATAACATCATTAAGTCTCACGATGAAACTTTTGACCACAAGCAGTCAATATGATGTAATGTAAATGCCATATAAAAATGTACTCAGTGTCTATTTCTGTCTCATTCTCCCCAACACTTGTTTTTCTATTACATGTCAGCTGGAGCAGTGCCACATGGCCAAAATCCAGATGTTGCTCTACGTGATTTGTCTTTTTTTGCCGTTTCTACGCGATTAATTGTAATAAGTGACGGTTTTCAGTGTTGCCAGCACCAGGCAAAAAAAAAAAAAAAAAAAGAACTAAGTTGACTGAACTCAATGACCGTCCCAAAGTCCTCTTTCATTTAAACGATTCCTCCGCTGGATTTAGGGCCTGTCGCTATCAATTAACTTCCCTCTCATCAGTCACAGCTGGAGAGGAGCGAGAGGTTGGCTGAGGGGGGAGAGCGGGGGGACACATAGATCATGTGGTTGGAAAACTAGAGGAGGAAAGCAAAGGAGAGGAAAGAGACAGTGATGTATACACACAAGCGCACACTTGAGGCTGACTACAGTACCATGGATGGTGGTGGCAGCGGGAGGGGTGGAGGGGGGAGGGGGTTGTATAATTTGATTTGGATTTAGTGTTGCTTGGAAGAATGACACAAATTCTGCAGGGATTAATCCGGCTTTAATTCAATCTGGCCGCCACAGCTCGAAATAGTCCTGCTGTTCCTCTGTGAAAGCACATCTGCACCTGGCATGGGGTCCGGAAGCCACGCACGCGTAGGTGTGTGTGGAATGTGTGAGCGTGAGCGGGAAAAAAGGTGACTCGTGTAATTGTGTATGGATTTGTCCGTGTTTGCCAGCACTGTATCTGTGTGAAGGAGGCGCGTTAATGTGTGTTGTGTCTATCAGACCAGTGAGAAGCAGACAATCCAGCTGCCCGTGTTGCAGCTGCGCAGACTGAGTCGCTGTTCTGCCAACAGGAGAGGAAATATTTTGTCCCAAAATGTTGATTTGAGTTTTGCACAAACTACAGATTACAGGATTAATTCCAGTTAGAAAGATCTCACACTAGCAAACGATCGCGATGTTCACAGAAAAAACATGCGACTCTTCGCGTATTCCCGTTAACTTTCCCGTCCTAGATTCCCGTTTTCTTCCAACTGGATGCTGTTCATCTTCATTTCAACAGACGTTCCTCCGAGGTGCTGCTGCTACAAAGTGGTGGCAAACCGCCACAGGGTTTGAGGCACGAGGCTTAATTGCAAAAAGAAGGAAATCACATATGTTTCCGTTGGCATTTTTAGAAAAAAAAGAGAAACGGTTTTATGAGTCTATATATATGCAATTTTGGGATTGGCTTGTGTCTGGTGTTGTACATTCGCCTGGTAGGCCTCTCCCCAGTGTTCAGCCAACAGGGAACATATAATACTCTCTTTTTTCTTCCGTCACACACACACACACACACACACACACACACACACACACACACACACACTGCTCTCTCCCAGCAGCTGCCTCATCAGCGTTGTTTGGCTCGCAGCCTACAAGCAATCTACAGTTCACCACAGTTTCCTCCTAAAGGGGTGGCTGTCTGGTGACTTGGATCCCACATCTGATGCTAAAAAGTCCCTAATCACAGCCACTGTGGTCTCTTTACATCGGCACCTGTTCTCCAAAGGCCTGTGAAACTAGCAGGACTGAGCCGCTGGTGCAGTCCGGACCATTCCGATAAACCGTGTGAAGAATACTGTCGCTTTGGTCCCGAGGCTTATTAAACCAAACATTAACCAAAAAGATCTTCCTGTTTGTACGACCTTCAACGTGAGCTCTGCTGCAACCTGTTTAGTTTTAGGTTTGCAAATCAAAGTTTTGACGTCTTGACCTTGAACATCCCGATTTTATAATAAATAGGAAGAAGGAATTTATCCGGCTCATGAATGTGCAGCTTACTTCTTCCTATTTCCATGTTTACCCTCAAGCAGACCTCACTAGAATAGCCTTAAATTATTCATACCACTTTAAGAATGTTACACATGGGGGCGTTTTCATCATTGGTACTCACACAGAACTCAAATATTATGTATTTTTTTTACAAAGCAAGGTACATTTTTCAACCAATCACGTTGTGTTTAACGGACATATTGAAAACATCCGCTATAACAACGCTTTATTATTCCTTTGACCAACCTTGACAAAGGCAACTCATACCAGATACACTCCTCTGTTCTTACCTTTCACAATAAAAGCCCTAGACATATACACTGGGTACGTTTTCGCTCAAAGGAAACTCAATAAAGCAGCTTACATTAGCTGAGGCTAGACTGCCAAGGACAATAGGGTCCTGGTAGTTGGTCCTCTGCCTGCGTCAATCTATTCAGACCTTTTATTGAAGAAGTGTTTCAACTGTTGCTTCGCTGCCAGAATGAATAGTTTTAATATGAAATATTCGCAGGTGAGTATTAATCATTTGTGTGTCAGTTTCGTCACAAGCCCGGTGTCTAAAAGCCTCTCCAGTATGCAGTAGGACTAAAAAGTTTAAGATTGTCCTGGTGTCACTTTGTCAAAAACTATATTGGCCCAGCAAATGTAATGCAAAACTGCATGATACATAATTAAATATCGCGATGGTAAAGTTGCTATTTGGCACTAATGAAGTGCGTGCCAGAATAGAGCAAAAGATTAACGCTCTTGCGTTCTCTGTGAAGTAAAAAAAACTCTTATAGACAAGAACATATGCACATGGAGGACATTTGTCACTGTGTGCCCGATGATCAGCCAAGGAGAGGTGGCCTTTGAACAGCACACCAGATGACTCCCACATAACAAATCGTCAGCAGATGCTTCCAGTATGATGACAGATGACAAGTAGACACTTTGATATATATAACTGCCTCCGACTTGGTTAGAGACGGATGGATAAAAACAGAAAGAGAGGAGAAGGACTGGGATAGAATAAAGGATATGAAATGCATATTTTCAGTAAGTCTGAGCCAGCAGTGGTTGACCACTGGTCGTGCTGTGGAGGTGTGTTTGGATGATTGTCTGTTCTTATCTTGTGCCCTACTAGCACTCGTATGAGGATGCACATGAATGCACGTAACAGCGTGGAGGTGAAGCGCGACACGTTTCTGCTGAATGCAGACGCTGACAATTTAAATATTTTGTGAATCCAAGACATAAAACACGACTCACGGGTGAAACTTATCAGAAACACAAATGGACTGACCAACGACTGGTAAAATAAACTCACATGTATAAGTAACAATTTGTTCATTATCATTTAATCTTTTGATTAATCTATCAATTTAAAAAAAATAGCTTTCGTCTGACCATCAAAAGAGATTTAGTATAATTTTATTGAAGACAAAAAATGGTGAAATATTCATGTTTAAATCAATTTCGGGCAATTTTTGCTTTTAAATAAAACATCTTATCGCGCCTATATATCATTATTATTATTATTATGTATATGTTAAAACTTTGTATGTATGTTTTCAAATATTCAACACCTTTGTCAGGCCTCAGTGATGCACACAATGCATTGAGGCAGTAAACAGTAGCTGTGTTTGTTTAGAAAGCTCCACAGGGTGCCTTTAATGTGTTAATGTTGGGTTAGGATGAGGGTCGAGGTAAGGGGGTGGGAACACTATGAGACAAAAAATAAATAATCTTAACACAGCATGCTTAATAATAACAGAATACCGCCATGAAAAAGGTCTTAAATACTAACTACTGTTTAATTTCTGCCTTCTATCTCAGATCAAAAGGATTCACGTGAAAAACAAACACTGACCCACATTCTTAATGGTCCTTTTTCATTCCCACTGGGGCCACTCATGAAACGAATATTTATTCTCGCTGTAAAGCAAGGCGCTTTGGATAAAAGCCTCCACTAAATAGCTGGTATTATGTTGCGTTACTCACATTTGGATTCACTACTCCTGCCACAAATTAGGACACTCATTATGACTCATTAGGAACGAGTCTCACACTCAGGCGCCAGAGGCCTCATTCATAAAGATGAGACTTATGGTAAAAGGTCGTGTTTGTCTACAGACGTTCGTCGCAAAGAACTTATTTATGGATCTGGGCCTCGTCGATTAATTTCCCCCGCTCCGTTTCAGAGCCAGACTTGAAATACTTTTCCTCACTTTTACTGTTGCCGACGCCGTGGTGTCGCTGCCCCCGGAGAGAAGTGAGCGGAGTACAAATCAACATATCGCTCTTGCACAATTTATCAGGCCGCTGATGTTTTTAGTAACCCAACTAGTTGTATTTCAAGGGTCAGCCTGATCCATGCCATGAATTTAAATAACAACCTTCCATCATCATTTGCCTTCACACTGACCGATTCTAACCAAAATGTCTATTTAATTGTTCTGTCTTTCCAGAGATCTCGTGAGTGGAGTCCCACACTTTAAACATCCACACTCCCAGACCAGACAACGCTAAAGCATCGTATCGATCACAAGGTAGCCCCGCTCTAAAGCATACTCTGCTTTATGGTCTATTTGACTCTAAATGGATCATAATATACTAAATGAACATCATGCTGTATTGAAGAAGACTTGAAACTAGAGATTGAGACCATGAACTCATGTTTACAATGTTTACTGAGGGACTAAATCAAGAGAGAAGTACTCATTTTCTCATAGACTTCTATACAATCTGACTTCTTTGTGCAACCGGAGGAGTCGCCCCCTGCTGGCCATTAGACAGAATGCACGTTTAAGGCGCTTCCACATTAGCTTAGCCACATTAGAGGTTGTTGCCTGTGCCTTGCGGAGATAACAGGGCAAGGAGCGTGAGTCTATAGCTTTCCAAAAGCGATTAATTTGAATAGAAATAACCTGAAATACTTCATAGAGAATAAAGTGAATCCAGAGCGTTGTCCCTTTGATTCATCTCTCGCTGTTGTAGCAAACCATAAAGCAGTCCCAATTGAATTAGCCAAATGTCTCTCTGCTGTTCTCTACAATGAAGGTAGTAAGAAAATGGAATTTGTGTGGATATGAGCCAGGTTGACAGGCTGGCATTCAAATACCAGGTAAATGAACACCTCAAAAAGCACGTGATGGTGTTTCATTGAACCATTGTCGAGTACTCAGGTTGGAAAACAGCAATATTCCGATAAAGTAGTCCCCGACTCAGGCACACCCAGACTCACACTTCTCCTCCTGCAGACTGCCTTGCTGCTGCCCTGTGCTCTCACAGCCACACACACACACACACACACACACACACACACACACACACACACACACACACACACACACACACACAGGCGGGCTCAGTGAGGCTCCGTCCTCTGGCCGGAAGCCTGCTGGACTGCTGAAATTCATCCCAGCACACGCGTTATGCACACACAGTGAGCTACACACGCACACGCTCTGGCCTCGATTGCGATGTGTTTTAATCTGTTGTATCGACCTGAACACGCGCAGAAAGAGAGTGGAGTTTGAATGCTCTTTTGTTGTGGGTAGGTGTGCGGAGTGTTAGTGCTGCGTGGTTAGCAAGGTGACTTGGCATTTAGACCCTGTGGAGTGTGTGTGTGTGTGTGTGTGTGTTTGTATGTTTGTGCGTAGTGTGTGTGTGTTTGTATGTTTGTGCGTATGCGTGCGTGCTAATCATGTCTCATGGCAGCAAAAGAAAGACAGCTTGTAGAGGAGACTGTGGACGCCCATTAGCTTGATAGCCTAGGGATCGTATGCTAAATTGTTTGGATCCATGTTCTTTTGAGTATGTGTGTGTGCATGCATGTGTTTTTTTTTATTGGGTAATAAGCTGCCTCAAACAGCTAATGTAAATAGTGAGCTTTTATTATGAGATCAAATCCTGAAAACAACATTTAGAGAGTTAGATCTATTCGATCAGCAAACATTTTGTGTTAACGCGACTCTCTGCCGTTCGCTGGCTTCGTCAGAAAACATTAAAACTAAGCGTGGTTAAATGAAATCATGATTCTGCAACGGCGCGGCCTATTTTACTTGCTCAAAATGTATTCAGATGCTGATTTACGTGAACAATTTGGGGGAAATTTGATGTTTCAGAACAGCTGCCATGTTTCTCCAAATTGAAAATCAGTAGCAGAGTGTACTCACAGCCCAGCACGGGGTGTGTTCGTCCAATTATTACATTTGTTCGTTTCATCTTATTTTTACAGGGACAAAAATTTATTATTTTCAAGTTGATGTTGACTTAACTATTTATATTAAGAGTGAAAAAGGCAGCAGGTCAAATCAAAACAAGAAAAGGGGGAAAACTGAATCTAAACAATGATTGATGGTCTTTACGTGATTAGTTTTTGGCCAGGTGGACTTCTGGTTAACTACCCATCAGATACCTGGGACCTGTCTGTCTTCACACTGTCACGAGTTAAAGATTCCCTCTCATAGAAATACTTTGAACAATAATTTGTGTCTGAAATATCATTTTTTTCTACATAAAGGTCAATTACTCAATTAAGAATTCTTAAAACAGAATCTATGATGCGTATCTTGCGTAAAAAGTTATAATATTTTAACTTTGGTCAGGGAGGCCGATCACAGTCACAGTTGCCGGTATTCCTCTGGCGGCCTCTCCTTATTTCACCCTCCTGCTCTCGTACGCTGACACGATACCTGGTTTGCCGTCTACCGTCAGCCTGATTCCCGCCTGAGAAAGTTGCGTCTGTCAGCAGATAAATGTGAAAACAGTATCAAACTCATACATCGTTCTGCACAGTGGAGCTTAAAGGAAAACACTTTTTTTTTGAGTGAAGGACTTTAAAAATGTCATTAAAAGACATAAACAACGACAAATCAAACCAGCGTTGCGAGCAGTTGCAGCATAACAACATTTTGTAGCAGCTGATGTAATAAAACGTTTACATTTATGACAAACTGCTCGAGTTTCAATTCATGTCCTACATCACCAGGCCACACCGCAGTGAGGGAATCACATATTTGAGTTTGGCTTTCCCAGGCTGGGAGCTGTTCATGTGTGTGTGTGTGTGTGTGTGTGTGTCTGAATGTGGGGATTAGGTATCATGTAAATGTTTTGGTGTTAGGTTCCAGGAGGAGCAGGACTTTAATGACTATTGACGGCATTAATTGTCGCTGTGCTGACAAAACGACTACAACCCATCCTCTTCATTTACTCCAGTTAGCCTACGCTCCCCCGCGGAGGAAAGCGGTTTGTCTCAAACCAGCTGTTACTCGTCCGATACGGTTAGAGGTCAGAGGAGCAGTTGTGTGTGTGTGTGTGTGTGTGTGTGTGTGTGTGTGTGTGTGTGTACAGGGAGCTCCGCGTTTGCTCGTCTCCAGCTGACTCTCTGCTGAAGATGTTTTGACGGGTCGGAAAAGAAGACAATAAAATAGTTTTGAGTGAAAGGGGGGGGAGAGAAAATCATTTAAAATTCTTTTTGAACCCTGCGGTGAATTTCAAAGAAAGAGCTGATCTAATCCCGCTCAACTGTGTCAGAATGCCTGTGTCTGTCTGTCTGTCTGTCTGTCAGTCTGTCTGTCTGTCTGTCTGTCTGTCTGTCTGTCTGTCTGTCTGTCTGTCTGAGGTTCACTAAAAGTTCACGTAGTCGTGTCCCGTCTTTTCTCTGAGTGTGTTTGCGTGCCCGGCCCGTTACAGGTGTTTGGAGAAGATAGGAAGATGGAAATAAAAAGACGCAAAGCACTTTGAGGCGTGAGAAGAACTCTTTTTGATATTTGAGTGGATGTTTGAAAAGCACTGGTGCAGCCTCAATACTGTCGGGGTTCACTCAGAGTTCAGCCATATTCCTGTTGATTTCAGCTAATCTCCGGCTCCCCTTCCTCAGCCAGAAGACATTAGCTGCTCTTTTTCTCTTTTTTTTTTTTAACTTTATCTCAGTATAGCTCCATCCAATTATTTTTGGGAAATTATTAAATAAGAGAAGCTGAACAGAAATGGCAAAAGCAACAAAAAGTTTTCACACTCTTTTAAAGAAATCTTTGTTTCCGTAATATGGATGAAAGCAAATTTGTTGCGGTACATTAAGAGCACACCTGTCGGAGTGTGATGATGAGTGCAGCTCAGAAGTGGTTTGGCTTGAGACGTGTCTCACACACGGCCACTGCTTTGTAAACCCCAATCTGACTTTCCTGCCAAAGTTCCTGCATTTGAGGACTCAACTGCTGTTCTTTGTGACCGTTTTTTGACAGCAATATAAATATATATATTTGAAATATAAAATACACGAGGAGACACGAAAGCACAGTTTGACAGTTAGACGGATAATAATATATTCTTAAAATATTATTTTTTGTCCCCATGGAAGCTTTTTTACTCACTTTTTAACCGCAATTTTGTGTTTTTTTTGCTAATTTCTCTGGTACCTCATGACTACTACATGAGACAAACACTGTAGCTCATGTCCCTTTGAGTCCGTCTCTCTCTCTCTTCATTTCCATGCTAACACCAACACGCCCGTTTCTCCCTGTCTTCTTGACCTCTCTCTTTCAGCGCCTAAATTCCCATGCACCTCGCATCACCGGCAACCGCCACAGTTTGATGCTCCCGTCCTCCCTCTGTTCGTCTTTATCCCACTTTCATCTCCCTCTCTGTCCTTCCAGCCGTCCATCTATTCAGCTCCTCGGGGGGATGGGGGGGGGGGGGGGGTTGGAGAGAGCTTTTGAGGCTCTCCAGTCGCTCTCCTTTTCCAACACCGATCCCGTGTGAAGGAGAATCATATGGAGCCTTTGAACGGTATTCTGCTCTGCTCTGGGTGCTCTATGTTATCTCTTTCCTGTGTGTGTGTGTGTGTGTGTGTGTGTGTGTGTGTGTGTGTGTGTGTGTGTGTGTGTGTGTGTGTGTGTGTGTGTGTGTGTGTGTGTGTGTGTGTGTGTGTGTGTGTGTGTGTGTGTGTGTGTGTGTGCATTCCCACCAGAGCTCACTAAAATTCCCTCACTCAGCCATGAGGCAGCGGTGCGCCACGCTGGCAAGAGACAGAGGGAAAAAAAAGAGAAGAACCCTCGGGAGAACTTGTGATAAAACACCTTCCTCTCCTTAACATGTCCACTCATTTTCATTCACATTCCTCCCTCTCCGTCCTTATCCTCTCTCTCTGCCGATGCTTTGTTGTGTCTGAAAGGAAATGAAACACTGTCACATGAAAAGGACTTGCTCATCCTGAAGTTGGAGTCTATCGCTTTCAACTCCAGTTTGTTTACGGTTTTTTTTGTTCCCTCCATCCTATTCTCCACATCTCCTTCACACGTCTTATACCTGGACACACACGTCACACTCCACACGTTTGAACATTTGTGGGGGGAGCGTCTAAATGTTTCATTTAGCTGATAAGTGGAGGGTCAATTCTAAAAAAAGATCTTCCTGAGGTTTTGGTGGTTATTAGGAAAAGTATTATTCAATATACATAGTGAGGTTTAAAGTAGAGTACATCATTTCCAATTGTTTAATAATTAGTAATAGTGGAGTGGCTGATAGTGGCGTGGCTGTTCTGAAACGGAGGATCTGCTGCCTGCAGCGTTCTCCAGAACGGCTCATCGCTCGTTGATCCCGGTGAAGTGAAGGGAAATAGCTTGAAGGTTAAAACATTACGATATCGAGCATCCAGCAGCAAAAGTGAACTCCAGTCAATGAGTCACGGCCTGTAAAGGCTCGCTGCAGACGTGATGCTCGACCCCCGTCAGCAGAGGCCTGAAGCCCCGCCCCCGCTGCCGCACAGAGCGCTACCGCAGATTTATTCAAAGTTTATTATTGTGAAACGTATCGCTTGTCTAAATTCAACCAACTTCAACACTGCACGTCCTTGGGTCCTGAGCAACACACCTGCCAAGTGTGAAGTAGATAAACGGTCCTCAAGATATGTGAAGGACACACCTACATACACATAAACATTCATACCGCTGAAGGTTTGCACCAACTCAGTAAGTCAAGGAGGGCCTGAAACACAAGGTCCAGCCCCATCATTGTCCTACAGTCATCTACATATCATGTTATTTTAATAATATGTAATAAATGTAGTGGTATAAACTCAAACAAAGTGGATAAATAGATGTTACAATTGAATTTATTTGTTCCTGTCCCCACATGATAAGAAGTCTGAGCGCAGAGTCAAAGCCAATCCGTCCAATAAGACGTCAAATAGAAATTTGTAAATGTGACTATTGTAGACATTCAGAGATGCTGCCTCGTGTTTGAACTTCTCGGTCAGCTGAAATTTGTATGACCAACTTTAAAAGCTCAGCAGAAAACAGGGTTAAAGGTCAACTCATTTGTATTTTTCCCAAAGCAGTCGTTGCTTTCTCGGTAACACTCGGCTGCATTTGGTCCAGATGTTTCCACAGCTGTAAACAGGAGCATAATAGCTGTAAATGAACGTAATGTCCCACTTATCGTGTTTTCTGTTTGTCTGGCAGTTTCGGGCACTGAACACAACTCCAAACCGTCTTTTATGACAGCGTGGCCTCTAGATCGGCGGGAACTTTCTCCCCACTGAACGTGCTGTTGTCTCCTTCTCTGACAAAACACAATCTCACGAGGACATAACTCGGCTGCACTGTAACATGACCTAGTTAAGTCAGGCGGCGTTTGTTGGGGGATAAAAGAAGTCGATGAAGATCCGCACAAAAAGATCCGGAGCCTCCGAAAGCCGAGGTCTGGGGACTTTTAGCAAAAAAAGCAGCTTTATTCAGCCGCCGCTCTTCTGTGCGGATGGCTGCCTCAGCCTGACCGTGGCCCTCTCATCGAACTCCCAGCCGCCGACCGGCAGCGACAATGCAACACTACAGATAGCAGGCGGGAAGGAGAGGGGGAGGAAGGAGAGAGAGAGAGAGAGAGAGAGGGAGGAAGTGGAAGAGAAATGTGGAGGAGGGAGATTGAAGAAGTGAGCAGAGACAGTCAAAAATAAAGGAAAAAGAACAAAAGCACAAGAGAGAGAGAAACAAAGAGAGAGAGAGAGAAGCAAGGTAACGGAAGCGTCAGAAATGAGCAGCTTAAGAGCTTAACCGGCATTAGAGACGCCTCATCTTCCAGTGAAACCATCTCAGCTTCGGCTGTACGGCGACAGCAGGCGCGTGTTTCTCACTACACTCACACAGTTTATTTATTTAATAATCGTGGCCATATCATCGCTAATAGTCAAGTCTCTGAGGTATTACGGGATAAAAAAAAAAAATCTAAACATACAGCAGCGAACTGATATCGTGCTGCTAATCAGCTGCACTTCTGTCAGGACTTGAACACATGAAAGCCTCACGGATAACTCCTGAGAACCGAGGGAGCAAATCTCCCTTGATTGTCAACGTATATCCACAACGAGGATGTAAAGAATTCCTTTTTTTTCCCACCAGCTGTCTCCACAGCAGAGTAATTATCCCTCAGGTGATCAACTCACTTTCCTCACACATCAGGTGTGTAGAGAGAAGCTGCGATCGATTGATCTTTGAACGCATCGCAGCGTCGGCTGGTGGGGTATTCGAGGTATACCCGTAGAAGCTTTTTACTTTCCCTGATCCCGGTTCTATACGTGCAAAGGAGGTCTAGACCGAATAATGAAATATTATGATCGCTGTCTGGCTCCAGGTCTGCTCTTGCAAAAGCAGAGGGTTTTCTTACATCATCTCGTTTTTTTTGTCAGGCACATTCTCTGAGCGAGGAGGTGAGCGACGAGAGGAGGAAGTGAGTGAAGTGGAGAAGAAAGAGGGAAGCGAAAGGAGATAAGGGAGGGGGGGGGGGGGGTAAAGAGGAGGGTATCGTTGATTAGGAGGAGGGGAAAGAGACAAGACCCCGTCCCGCGTGGCGAAGGGAAAGCGAGCCTCGCCTGGGAGAGGATCAGAAATGAATTTGAAGAAGAATAAAACACTGGAGTGTCTAAAAAGCCTTATCTCCTCCTTCCTCCGCTTTTAAAAGACGGGAGGGAGCAGAGAGAGTTCACCAAGAAGTCAGGAGGAGAAAAGTAGGGGGAGAAAACTGCCAAGACAGATGAGAGGAAACCTTTATCTACATGTATGCTGTGTAAACTCATCCCTCCCTCAGCAAGGAGCATTTATCTCATTTCTATCCGCCAACAAAAAACCCGCTTCCTCACCTCCTCCTCACCTCTTCCTCCTCATTTAGCCCCGAGCAACACAGATACACAGACACACATTTCCATGCTTGTGTTTGGGACTCACCCAATTATCACTGTTGTCGTTTCGAATTAGTTTCATTACAAATATGTTTTTCTTTTCTTGTCGGTTCGCCGTGCTGCTGCAGGAACTTTCCAGACGTACTTTTTTGGATCCCCTTTAAAGGATTAGCTGGTGTAACAGAAGGTTGTAGCGAGACGTAGTCGCAGAGAGAGGTCTGGGTGAGGAAGTGGTGGAGGCAGGAACACACACAGGTGGACGCCCATTACAATCCTTTCACATATTCATTGTCAGGAGAAACAGCTGGGTGTGACTTTTCAGAGGTTTGTCATGACATATTTCACTCCCAACCCCAGAACCACAGGAAGCTGTTCTCACATTCCTTTTACTTAACATTACCGGTATATTCAAACGAAACCAAAAAGTGTATTCAAGTCATGTTTTCTTCCTTTTTACAGTATGTGCTTCACTACAGTGACTGATTGTTGGGTGCTGCTCATGTGTGTGTGACCTACACTCTGTACCTGAACGCATCCCATGTAGACACAAAATGTGGCACTACTTCTCTCAGCTCATTTATCGTACCCTAATTGAGCTTTTGCTAAGCCCCGCCTCTCTAACACCGACTGGCCAATCATAGCGCAGCATCGGCCAGCGTTCGACCAGGGTATGGCAACTATGAGCAGATGTTACCGGGTATTTTTTCTTTCATTTTCAGGCTTGTTTAGCGGATTCGGAGCTTGTCATAGTTAAGCATTGTGTAATAGTGATACTCGCTACCCGCAGAGGTTGGAAGGAGATGCACCTTTCTAAAACTACGGTTTCAGTCAGTGACATTTGAACATTCAGTACGCTGAGTGTGTTCCACGTTAAAGATGAGTTGAACACCTCTAATGGCGTCTGAAGGGCCCGCAACATGACCAGACAACAACAAAGCATTTGCACGTCATAGCTGACGTCTTTCACGCTGACGTCTTTCAAGCTGACACAGCGCTTACGTGCATCAGAACTCACATCCTCTTATGAAATGAGAAGGAACGCATTTCAAACTGCTCTGGTGGGTTTTGCACAAACGGATTAAAGGAGCAGAGCGGTGCAGCACAGAAGGCTGAGACTAAAACCGGTGGCAGAAGTGTGGTCTGGGGGAAAAAAAGAACAGAGAACATTGATGGATTTCAGTGCTGTTTATGTGATGTTGCCGCTCTAAAAACCGAACTTATATTGGGATATTTTCAGACTTTGGTAAAGAGTGACAGTGGGAGGGTCTCTGTTGAGTGGGACTGCAGGTTGTGGCATCATGGCGACATGACGCAAACGCAAAGCGATGAGAGCACATGCACAAAGCATGTTTTGTCCTTTTGAGGTCCCCAACATCCACTCCTTTAGGCCCTGCACCTGGCCTCAGTGTACAGCCAACACACACAAACACACAAAATAACACGCACTCCTGCTCTTTAACTGAAAATATTTCCATCTTGTCTGCTCTGCGACATGCCTTTTAGGGGTTTAGAATGTACTACAGGTATATGGCAGTACTCATTTGACATGTCTTTAGCTGACGTGTGTGTGTGTGTGTGTGTGTGTGTGTGTGTGTGTGTGTGTGTGTGTGTGTGTGTGTGTGTGTGTGTGTGTGTGTGTGTGTGTGTGTGTGTGTGTGTGTGTTTCGTCTGGCTGGCAGTGTACTGTTCCCGGGGGCCCCGGCACTCGTTTTTCTGTTTAATTCTGCTCGCTGCAGTCCCAGCTCTGTTTTCACGGCGACCTGTCAGATGTGCACTAATCCTCAGGATGAGGATGCCACGTAGCCTGTGGCGCTCCCTTTTCTTTTTTTCTTGTTTCTCTTCTGCACTCTGTTTTCACTCCGCTCCCGCTCACTCCGTCTTCCTCTGTCTCCTCTTCAGTTGGTCTGTGCCTCTCTGTGAGTCTGCTCTCCGTCCCCGTCATCACGTTTTCCTGACTAATCGGAGTCGTTTGGGACCGTGTTGTGAGGCGCGTTTGCCCCGAGTGTTTTGGGCCTGTTTGTGTGCGAAGTAAATGATGTGTTGGTAAAAAAAAAAGTGTGAGCGAGCGAGTATCAAAATGTGCGCGACAGCTGATGAATATGTGTTTAAGCGTGTTTGTGTATGTGAAACCTGCCACCTGCTTCACTCTGTCTTCAGGTGCTTTCAGTGCCAATTAACAAATTTGCGCTCTGTGCTGCTGTACGTCAGTTTCTGTGTAGAATTTCTTGTTCCAAAATTAGACATACCTGTATACCACAAAATGACACATGTTACATAAATATAAATGACAGTTGGAATCCTGTGGACGAAGCGGGTAGTGTTTCCGAGCACCAGACTCCATTTAGAAAACCTCTCATTTTAGTGCAGCAGGGTCTGACGGTCTGCTACGCGCAGTCCTTGTGCTGGCTCTCCAGTGCCTCCCTTCCCTCCAGCGGGCCCAGCAAGCCGGCCTGGGTCTCCAGCAGCGTGGTGTTGGTGTTGACTCCCAGTGGGGACCGGCGGATGAGTGAGGAAAAGCTCCGCTCCTGGTCCGAGGACGAGCCGCTGCTGCCGGGCGTCGAACTCTCCTCCTCCCGCCAGAGCTTCTGACTGCAGGTTGAAGGCCACAGCAAAGCCGGATCCGAGTCTATCCCAGGTGGGCTAGTCACTGCCGGAGGGTCTCCTGGAGGCTGAGCTGAAAGAGTTTCTGGTGAACCGGCATGATTTCATCTGATTTCGCCAGAATCCGACCCGGTGGCACCGATGACAAGCAATTAAAAATAACTAGAAATAGACAATCTTCTCACTGATGGTCTTGTTTACTTATGTTGGTCGTATAGAGGAATCAGTATTCAATTGAGACTGTTTCATAACCAACTAAAAGTTGTTCACAGTAACGGTATTACTGATGCTTTAGTAATAAATAGACAATTTACAGAAATTTAAAAACAGTTTTCACGAAGTAAATTAGTGCTTTATGAGTCCCGGGACTCACCTCAACAAAAGCCAACATCAATGGAGGACTCTTCATCCCAGAGCTCACCGTGGCAGCTCCTTCTTGTGTCATTACTCCAGGAGTAAACTGGTCCACTGGCAAAAACATGGAGGAAATGACCTTTGTCTCGTTTATTACATCGCCGTGGTCAGCGGTTTTTCGCACCGACAAACAACATCATGTTTCCTGTGGCTGCTGGCACTTTTGCTGTGAAGCAGCACCGGTAAGATGTTCTCAAATACATGCATTGTTTTCCTGTTGATGCCTAGTGCTTAGGGAGGCAATCTGAAGCTGCCACATAAATCATCACCAGAGATAATTACTGAATGCAAATGCTTTAGATGGTTATTGCAGGAAAATGCAGACCATACATTGTATTCAAATGTGGTTTGATTTCATGACACTCCTAAGGATTATAACTTAAATGTATTTATATAGATGTCTTTACCGTCTGCAGCTCAATCAGCTGACTGAGCCTGTCCAGTCAGAGTCTGCCACCGCCTCCGCGAGCCAATCATCTCTTTGCCGTCAAACCTTGAAACCTCTTCTTCTCTCTTCTGCTGTCATTTTAGCGTCAAACTGATGTGACCTAATTCCACCCCATTCAGCTCCAGTTTTCATCACAATCAGCTGTTCAATGAGTCCTTCTAGTGAACCCATTAGAAATCGGCCTCCAAATCACATCCATTCACATGTTCAGCCATTGGCCGTCACTGCCCCATCACCACCATTGTCTAGCCCAGGGGTGGGCAAACCTTTTGGCTCGGGGGCCACATTGAGTTTTAAAATTTGACAGACGGGCCGGGCCAGTAGCAGATGAATGGAGAGTGTTTGTGTGAACTAATATAAATTACAAGTAAAAGCCATGACCTAAAAAGTAAAGAAAACTTACATTTAATTTCAGTGGGAACAGTGTTGTTGGTCACCCTTTTTAGCCAGTGCATCAACGTTTGGTATCAGTTTGGTTGTGGCAATTCTCAGACCAGATCTGAGGTGTTCATCAGTTAACTGGGATCTTACACGGTATCGCATTAATGCATTTTGACAAAGTGTTTTTAGAGTAAAGGTTAATGACTGTTGTCTTTTTAGCAATTTGATTCTTTGAAGGATCATGCTGATATTTGACTTTCACATCTAAAGTTATCAGATCTCTGCTCTGTCATGTCTTTCCTTGTCTCTTCCCCCTGTGTCACGGTGTGGGTACATCGCACTGGAGTCAGGAAACGTATCAGAATACCCTTATTTTATTGGCTAAACTGCATCACGTGACGTGATTTACAATGCATTGGTCGGTGTTTTTCCTGCACCGCTGAACAAGTGCCGTAAATGCTGGAAAGGAGCGTGAATAACTCCGCTGCATAAAGCAAAGGCCCGCGACCCACTGAAAACGGGTCCGAGACGACCCACCAGTTGAGAATCACTGGTCTGCAGGATCGTGACGAGCGGTGAACAGCTGTTTGTGTGGCGTCTCTTCCTGTTTCCTTCACCTACATTCCCCTGGGTCCTAAGTCCCTCCCAGTACAGCTTCTTATCACCCTCTATGCACCAATGTACATTTATAACAAATACCACACATATTACGGTAATCAGCGTTGCATATGTGTCAAACTCTATCGGTGCATCTCCGGTCTGTCTTTGTTCATCCTGCATCGCTCTGTTCTGTTCTTTAATGTAACGCCTCTCCAAGCTGTTAGCAGACTGTTGTGCTAGCAAGCAGGCTCGCGAGTGAGCTGTACCCAGCATGCAGTTCGGCGGTGACATTTTATAAATGTACAATTATTAGTGTTACAAATTGTTTATGTGTCACAGACTTTTGTGTCGTGGTGTTTTGCTCTGTTAAAGAGCGTTAGTTGTGGGTTATTAATTGTTGTGTTATAAAGTTATGACCATGACTAGGGGTCTCTCTCAATACATATGAGAAAACTAGCTCCGAACGTAGCGCTCGTAGCGGCAAAAAATACATTTAGCTGCCTGTTGAAGACAGACAGCAGTTGTTTCGGCGATGCACGGTATGATGGTGTGTGAAGAATTCATATCATACGGGAAATTAAAACCGGTATACCGCCCAGCCCTAGTCTTTATTATAGTTTGGACAATTTTGTACCAATATTTGACGGGCCGGATTCAAAAGCCCGCGGGCCGTAGTTTGCCCATGCCTGGTCTAGCCTCTGAAGGATTAGTCAATCCTGACTACAGACTCATTTCCAGTGCAGTTTTCTTATTTTATGACTGTCATAGCAAAGAAAAGAGCAACAATCTGATTTAATTTTGATTTCCACTTCATATATTTGGATCCATGCAATGAGTCTCCCCACTCCACCCCAAGAGGATCCACTTACATAAGAACAAAATCAGTAAAAGCAATATTGCAAACATCAAATCAACCTCCAGCTAAGATTTGATTAAAGCGCGACACCTCCCTTGATATGCCTCCTCCTCTGTGAGCTCCAGTCTCGTCGTCAACACTCTTCTCTTCAACACATTTTCTTCTCCCGCTCACATGCATGTGTTTGTTTAGTTGGGTTATATTTTTCCCGGTTGTTTACCCGTTTTCAACCTGTCATCTTGTCACCAAGAGAATCGAGGGAGGAAAAAAGCACTGTGCCTGACCAAGGAAGTGAGAATCACAGGAAAAGGTATTTACATAAGCCTCAAGGGGACGGGGGACGGGGGGGGAGGGAAAAAAGAGGGGATAGTAGGATAAGAAAGATGTTCTATTTCTGTCGGATCTGGGCTGGGATCAGTAGCAGATCAGGGCTCAACGCATCACTCAGCCACTACAAAGATTAATATATAACTGAAGGGGGAAGAGAAACAGACGTGTGGGATGACAGGTGTGTGAGTCCGAACCCTTTGAGGCGATCTGATGCACATCATTAGCCGACGTTTCCCCCTCTCGCCCGTGCGTCCCCGCACATATGTGTGTCTAACGTGTAATCAGTGTGTACTGTGTACGCACAAAAGGACTGTGTGCACAGAGTATTTGACGACTGCCGCGCTAGCGTGCTTTTCATCATCTAGGCATGTTTGTTTTGGATTTTTTTGAGCAAACTAATTTGTGTGCATTTGCACTGATATGTGATTCCGAGCGTCTTGGACGATTAAGTAGCGTTTCCTGTCGGCAGCGTCTTCTGTGTGTGTGCGTTGGATCTTTGTACTTGTTCTCGCACGTGTAGCAGCGTGCACACAAAAAGCACTTATTTATTTGTAGTTATGAAAAAAAAAAAGGCCGCACAGTCCCCAGTTGAAGGAAATAGAGGAAGAAGAAAGGCATATAAACAAGGCTGAATGGGAATTGTGTGAGGAGAAGCGACTCCCCAGGGGCCAATAAAGTTGCTTAATTATGGGAGGCCTTGTTAATTTAGTCCCTGGCAATCCAGAAGATCTCAGTCTTGCCAAGTAAACCCAGCTGCAGCTGCAGCAGCCGGCTCTTCCCCTGAACTCTGCGTGGCCTCGTCCCAGTCAGCACAGTGCAAGCAGGGAGAGATTTATGCACGGGTCAGGCTTCTTTGTTGTCATATTTCGGGTCTGGCAAGTGGATTTTTCAGTCCCTCCTTGAAGACATTCGTAGTGTTTGTGTTGTTCAAACGTAAAGTGACACAATTAGTCGTGTAAAGGATGAAAAAGAGAGAGAGAGAAGTTCACACCCTGGCTCCTTTCTGACCTTCGCACAGCTGGCCAATCACGGAGTGAAGTGGGTGTGAATGTTGGATTGTCGGATTTGGGAAGATACAGAAATTGTCCGACACAGCCCCCCAATTCCAAAGTCAGAAAAATGTGTTTTGTGTGTGTTTTTGGGGGTGTAACATCCAGTGAAGCAGTGGAAATGTCTCTTCTTTTTACACGTTGTCACTTTGTTATTGTATCGATCTAAAACTTTGCCAATTATTTGACATTAGAGTTGGAAGGTGGAGGCTTGCAACTTCATTTTTAAAACGAAGAACTTCATTACTTTAAACTGATCCTCCAAGTGTAAGCTAAACATAACAAAACGTGGGCTGTGTAGGATCCAAACATTTCTAATAACTTCAGAGCGTTGTACAAAAAAAAGTAAACTTATTGAAAAAAGATATATTCTACTTCAATCAATATTTGATGGTGTTTAGCCCTTAAAAAGCAACATTTCTACTGAGATCATAAACTTTACCTACCCATTTAATCAAATTACTTTGTTTTCATTAGGCTGACATCTTCATATATTACTTCGTTCAATAGAAGCTTTTGATTAAAAAAAATAAAAAAGAAGACATTTAATGAAGCCATTATTAAAATTAAACGCCTTTTTTTCTTCTTTTGGACCGAACAGTGAGCGTTTTGAGAGGAGTGGCTTTGAGTGTGTGTGGGGGGGGGGGGGGGGGGGGGGGCGCTTTGCCCAGTCAGGATAGACTTCCCTTCAATGTCCTGATGAATTTCAACACACCGTACCCACTTAGTGCTGTCGGCACTGCATCGCAGTGCCGACCTCTGTGTTAAACCCTGTGTTTAACGCTTCATGGCGACTGTTTAACGCTTACTCTGAACAGAAACTGTCAATCCTGCTATGTGTTTACCCCCGTTAGCTGTTAGCTCTGTTAGCCAAACACACCGCTGCACTCACCTAGCTGCCCGCTGGCTGCTAACAGCTAACTAGCTCTCATCCTACGGACATGAGAAGACGTGTGCCGTCGTCAGCGCTCGGCTCGTTTGTTATTAGCTAAGGGATAGTTCAATTCAAGAGGAAAACAATTCGTAAGACGTAGCGGAAACAAGATTCAAAACTGAAGCTGTTATTGTTGACTTACTTGCCCCTACTGGCCAGTTGAAAGTAGTTAGGAGTCAGCAGTCAATGGCGGAATGAATAATATGTTGTCAATAAAATATGTTGAATCACTGCAACCACGAGAGGTACTTGAGCAAACAATCATAAACAAGCGCAGAAATTTTAGGCTGATGGGTTCAGTAGTATGCGAGATAAGCCTCGGACAGACAGACACATAGATGCACACATGCACGCACGCACAACCCAAGACATAATCTCCTTGCAGAGGTAATGATCCTCTCTAAAGGGGTTTTTCCCATTCCATAAGATACGGTGGAAAGGGGAGAGATGACTTCTAACTCAGCTTTCAAGCTTGAGATGTCGTTACCCCCTCCCCTGCTCTCTCACAACAAGTGTGAGTTTGTGCACATCTGTATATGTGTGAAGGGTATATTACAGCATATTGCTACGCAAATGACTACGCTGTGAAATGAAAACTGTTATAGAAGGGGTAATGGAGGGAGGAAAGGAGAGAGGGATTTAAAATATAGAGAGCGAGTCATTGATTAAATGCTGCAAAGTGAGAGTAATTCTGCGAGCGCTGGGAATACACACACCACACTCCCTCCATTATTCATGCCTCTGCATCTCTCTCTTCACCGTCTTCTCCTTTCACTCTTTGTCCCTCTTTCCCGTCTCTCTCTCTCTCTCATATATATATATATCTGTGAGCTGGCTGTCGATGACCGATGATGAATTGCAGCCGGTGTAGAACCTGCGTTTAGTTCTGTCATTATTCAATAACAAGTGCAGCAGAAATCAAGGCGGCGTGGCAGTTATTGTACTGCTGCCGGCGCCATGTGATTATTCGCTGTAATTTACTTCGCTGCCCTGTCCTTTAGAACCAGCGTTAACGTGAGTTGTTTGTCTGACCGGGAGTGCAGAGAACCGGGGGTGTCCTTCGGTTTGAGTAACTACTTCGGTTTAATAAGAAACAGAGTGTTCCACAGTCGTAGATAATGAGAAAAGTTGGCAGCGCTTTATCGGGGAAGTGGTGCACGGTGGCATTTGTCTTTGGCAGCTTGGACAGACACAACATGGAATCTGCAGAAAGTGCACTTGGATTAAGGAATGGCTTTAATCAAATGTAGATAAGCATACACCATATTAAACAGCTGATGAGATGTCATGGAATGGTGATAATGCCTGTCGCACGTTCAAGTTGACCTCATTATATAGCTTGTTTCCATTTTGTTGCTAGTTTTGTATCTGTTACCTGTTCCAAACTGTATGTTTTTACTTTTAACAACACGCATAACGCTTGACTGACCTTTCGTGCACAATTACGGTTACTGAGCTATGATCGGACAGTTGCTCTTTAAGGCTCGGACAGCTTCATGGCCTCTGCGCACTACAATACATTCACATCAATACAGCACGATATTATGCGTAGGGTCTGTATTTATGACCGTGTTGAAAATCACACCGTCAGGATATCTAAATATCCTGCCTTACATTAATACCGTAACACCTCCCAAGCCTAGTGTTTAGCAAACCGTCTATTAACTAGTTGTCAGTACTATGGCGGTTATGAAATCCTGCACTGGCATTGCCTGAGAACGTACCACGTGTTCCATGACCTCTGCATTAGTGGTTTGGACTGTACCAGCTGGCATCATGCCAGCCCAGCCTGACCCCCTGTAGCTGTAGCAGATATATCAGCCTGCTCAGATTAAACCACATTGATATGTGGGGGATTCATTCGACAGTACGTTAAGCCCGCGGGCCGCAGCCTGCTGACTTCTATTGGGGCCGGCCACAGCGATGGCCGACGAGGGTTAATGCGTTGGCAGTGGGAGCCGAGGACACAGAGATTAGGCCTCTGCTACTAATTGCACGAGGGGAAGATTTGTTTAAATTGGGAGGGAATAAGCCTGCAGGGCTTCAGTGGGGGGTACCCAGCCGAATATGTCGAGGAGGTGGAGAAGTATCGGCTGTCGGAGCTTCATTGACAAAAACAGACACAGGGATAGTTGCTCTCTTCATGGATATCACATGTCCCACACCGCTGTAGCTCTTTTTCTTTGAGTTCAGGCTTGGCACAGTTGAGTAAATATGACCTGTTTTTATTTGCAGACTCGTAACAAGTTAAGAACTTATTAGTATGCTCACAGCCCTTCAGCCCTTATTCAAGCATCATTCCACCACTGTTTGAACTTGCACCTATTTAATCAAATATGTTTTAGTTTGGGAAAGATCTGTCACAGATGAAGGTTTTCTTTAGATGTTTTCAGAATATATAATCTTTCTGAATGTGGTCTGCTTCAGTGGAGGATATAATCAACACTCTAAGGAGCTTTTTTTTGCACTCAGTAATTTTCAAAATGATAATCCAAACCTTCAGGCTCTCAAAAAAAAAAAGAAAATCAAAGAAATCAAAAGTCAGAAAGTCAATCCTCATCGACCCCCATGTTATAATGCCCAACTTTAAAACAGAAATAAACATGTTTACAATCTGGTACAAAAAACGGTTTTGGTCTCCATAGCTGTACGGATGATGAGTTTTTCTATAACTGACCCGTTTAAATCATAATAAGGCTTAAATGAAGGCATAATTGAGGGCGTTGCTGTTTTGAGTGACAGGCGGGTGCCGTGTCAGGATGCTAGCTGCTAGCTAACGATCCACCTCATTAACCGGGTGTTACGGCACTGCTAAGATGGCAGCTATGAGCAATGCGGCTCTTCAGAAACATATGGGTGACGTCACAGAGACTACCTTCCATATTTTACAGTCCATGATTTGACCCCAATCTCTTCTGTAATCTTAATTCCTGTCCATCTTAAATACGCGGTTTGTAAAGGTGACCGTGTTTCACACCGACAGCTAATCCAAAGCAAAACTGTGACCACTGTTCAATCGTGTCAGGTAGCTAATCCACTTGTGCCTGAATTACTTTCATGTAAACATACCCACTGATTGCTGTGGGACCCCAGATGACTGGGAAACACACATGATTAATGATGTTACAATGAGTTCTTATTGATTGACTGAACGATGGATGCAGACTACTGACAGAGTTGTGCGTCCTGCATCATCAGTAAGGTTTCCCATGTTTTCTGCCGTAGCTCTGGTTCCCTGCTTGATCCACTTCTTATGCTGTGTTCACTTCAAACGCGACGCAAAGGTTTCGCGCAACTAGATTACAGACAAAGTCAATGCAAAGACGAGAATGGACGCGAGTAAACGTGACATCGCGCCGAGTGGCGCGAATGCAAAAATAGTTCAACACGCGAATGAGGCGAATTTCGTAAGTCGCGTCATTCGCGTACCCTACGCCCACGACGTTATTTTGAGTGTTGATGGCGCTGCTACAATGTTAGCAAAGCCGAGCAAAAGTAATTAGCTTGTTGTCTTGTGGATTAACAAAAGATACATTCAGACTTTTTACAAATCGGCATCATTATGTATTTATTTTGGCATCCCTTTTATTCGTTTATTGCAATTAAATCACAGCAAAATAGTTTATTTTTGGATCATACAGCTGTAGTGAACCAGCCGGACGTGTGGCATACAATGAATACAGCTTGATGAAATTCACCCATCGCCTCCGGATGATGTTATGAACCCAGACAAGACGACGTTTAGTTTCCCGGGATTGTGTTGGACTTCCACAACATGTACAGCAGCAATAATGGTTATTTCTTCCATGGTTGATGGCGGAAATAAATGGCTTAGTTGATAACTAAGTTTCCATGGAATAAAGCCACTCCTCTTGTCTGGTGCGAATGATGCGAATCAACACATGATCCCGCGGGTAAACTCCCACGAGGAAGGCAACCCAAAAATTTGCTTCGCGTTTGGTGTGAACGCAGCATTACAAAGTATTTGGCCGTCTCAGAATCGTACCAACAGTATATATATATTGCATGTTGTTCCCAAACTCAACATCTCCTCCCTTCAGGCTAATAGTCGCTAATCGCGTTTCTCCCGGTGGCGCTGCCAGAGTTGGTGTTTTGAAGCTGGCGGTTCCGCAGCTACAAATTCCCAATAAAGGATGCTGAGAATAACAAGGCTCTTCAAGCAACATTCTTATTTAGCAACAGATGCATGCATCTCTTTACAAGCCCTTTTTCACTCCCCTCTTTTGAAAGTTCTCCTCCTCTCCATCACTCCTCTCCGACGCTCTGTTAAGCCCGCTATCTGATGTGTTAATGAGGCACTAATGAGACAAGGGCCGTCTTAATCTCGGGCAGAGGACCGAAGCGTCGGGCGATTTGAAACAGTCCGCGGGGTCAGCAGAGAGAAAGGCAATCCGGGAGGAAGGGCGTGAGAGAAAGGAATGGAAGGAGAAAGCGACAAAGGTGAAAAGCAGAGTTATATATATATGTTATATATATACAGTATATATGTATGTGTGTGTGTGTGTGTGTGTGTGTGTGTGTGTGTGTGTGTGTGTGTGTGTGGTGTAAATTAGTTGTAGTGCAATGTTCTGTGCTAATGACTTTAGAACATGTGTGGGTGGAAGGAGTCAGTATCTGTAGCCTGATGGGAGACAAATAATGAGGCAGTTGTTGTGCGCACACTGCACACCCACACACTTGGTTTAAAAAAAAAAAGAAAAATGAAAACGTACAGAAAGAGAAATCTTCATCCCTCACGGAGGCTCCTCACCGTCTTTTCAAGTCTCAGCGTCTTTCATCCTCTCTCTCAGGTCCAGGTCCAGCTGTCCCGTGGCCGTCTCTTTGTCTTTGTCCATGCCGCCTGCTTTCTGGAAGATGAAGGGGTGTCCTTTTTTTTTCTCCTCTTGATGAAAAATGGAGAAGTTCTGGCTGCAGGTGTTGGTGTCGCTCCCACCTCGTTCACCGGTGGGATCCCACTAATCAATCAAGTCAATTACCACTGAAGTCTCATCATTTTCCCTCATCACAGATTTATTTGTGTTTGATTTTTGTTCGCCGGAGAGACTTTATCTTGACACGCAAGAATTTATGTGGGGTAAAAGTTTTTGATTTGCTTTTGCCTAAACTTGGAAGCATAAATTAAACTAAGGAGCAGTGAGTTCCTTTCTTTTAAATTGTCCCTGCTGGCTTTGCTATGAGTCAGGGGTCTGAGAACCTCTGACTGGCTGCAGACCCGTAAAGCTGACAGCTGATTTCAGCCGTCCCAGTCTGAACTGCGGCTGTGAAGTTGCCTTCACACTCTTTTTGTCTGACGCCATATGTTGCGTTTTTTTTTTTTTAACCGAGATTCTGCCCGAGGGATTATCTTGGATTATCTTGGAGCTCCCAATCCCACTTCTGGCTTCTTCCTGTGACTTCTGATTCCCCTCTGCAACCAGAAACTGTTCTCTTGATGATACATGCAGAATTGTCCAGCAACTATAGCTCCCATTGCAAGAGGCAAGGCAGCTTTATTTGTATAGCACATTTCTTATTCATTGTGTTTTACAGGGTAATACAAATACAGCAAAGGTACAATTGTGCAAAAGTAGAAGCAACTCATACAAGAGAAACACAATTTAAAAGTAAACTAGTGCCGTTTCATCAGAATCAGATTCGGTTTATTGCCAAGTACGTTTGCATGAATTTTGTATTTGGCTGCATAACAATGACCACAGTGCAATAGTATAAGACACAATTAAAAAATATAAATGTGAAAATTAACAATAGAATAAACAACCAAACTAATTAAGAGTGCGTTAAAATTAGTTATTAAATAAAGTGAACATAAAAAGATAAAAGAACATAGAAATGCTCCCACATTTGAATGCACAATTATATTAAATGAAAAAAACAATAATAATGCAATAATAACAAAATGCGAAATCGGCGAGCACAGATGGATGGATTCTCTCGATAACCTGAGGCCTGAAATGACTTCTAGTAATAAGCAGCGACTGCAGTTTGTTCAGTAATCATGAAGAAGCTTCACCCGGTCTCTGTTCAGAGATGGTCTCATGTCTCTCTCAGAAAAAGCTAGTAGTTTGACCTCTGAGTGAAGATTTTATATATTTATATATATGTTTGTCTCTTATTTTGTTATTTTTTGTATCGCTTTTGAATTCATTGAAAATATAGTACAACTTATTCACTTGACTCGTGAATAGTCAACATGAAACCTCGTACTACTGAGGCCAGCATCCCAGATATATAGCAGCAAATTACAAATGAATTAATAGAATAAATACGTTTAAAAATGGATTTAAAGATTGTTAATATAGACTATAATCCAAACAACTCTTATCCATCCGCTGTGGAAGACTTTCAGTCATGCGTAGATTCCTTAATGAAACCGTTATTAAGGCTGTACTGCTACAAACACGCCTCAGACATGCAACTAAAACACACGCAATATCTATGCAGTATTGTGCTTTCCCCCCTTTACCTTCACACATTTTTACATTCTCCAACTCTATGGGACATGTTGAAACAAGTTTAAATTCACCTTTCGGTTATATTTATCTCATGCATTGAGAAAAGTGTAGCAGAATACATATGCATACATATGAATACATGCAGCGCTCGTCTGGTACAGTGCAAGTGACAGTGGGATTATGGGAAGGGGAGCTGCAGCAATCTGTCTCCGCGCTAACAGAACTGGGTCTTCACGCCACATCATGCCACATGGGGGGACGTGTCGGAGAAGTGATCTCTTTTTTAAGGATTTGTTGCTGCAATATTTAGGACGCACACGCCACATATGGGCTGCGAGTGTGGTGCATGCATGCAAGTGGTGAGATGCACACATGTGTGAGTGACTGTGTGTGAAGGGGTTTATGTTCATTATGCACAGATGCTTTTCGGTACTCACACACACACACACACACACAAACAAACACTGCACAGGATGCCTGAAGCAGCTCCTGTTTGCATGCCAACTGTAACACACTTGAGTTGTGTGAACTCAAATCCGCTCGATTGATTTATGCAGGAGGAGAGAGAGAGAGAGAGAGAGAGAGAGAGAGAGAGAGAGAGAGAGAGAGAGAGAGAGAGAGAGAGAGAGAGAGAGAGGATGCTGCCCCACTTGAAAACTGAATATGTATGACACAATGCACTTCCAGTAAGGCCTCCTCTCTGTGTGTGTGTCTCTCTCTCTCCTGTTGAAGTGATAAATCTATTTTCCAAAGTTTTTATTACATACCATTGTTTCATTTCTCACCTATTTGTATCCCTGCGCAAATAAACTGAGCTAAGCAAAAACTAAACTGAATTTAAATGAACGCAACCAAAGTCACGGTAAACTAAATTGAATATAAACTGAGCTAATATTTCCTCTACCTCCCATTTTTGCTTAAAACCCCTTAAAATGAAACATACAATTGCTTTGCCTTACATTTAGTTAAAAAAAACAATATGTTTATTGAACAATCTTTTTAGTCATGAAAACAAACAATTAATCTTAAATAAGATAATCAAAAAATGAATGGATGAACATTAAAAAAAACAAGTGTAATTTTGTTGCAAAGCAGCATTCTCCGAGCTGACTAATACATGTCTGTGTGCACCGGCTGCATTGGAAGGAATGCCGTACACGGGCCGTACACATTGTATGAATATGTCAGCTACAGACGCAGATAGTGCAACACTAATGCATACCGATGTGTGGAACTATAAGAGGATTGGTTACGCTCTGATACACACGGTGATGTGCTCCCATACATATGTATGCACACACACACGCATACCACCATGCACCCGTATTCATAGCAGTTGACTTGCACACAATATATGATATAAATAATGAGTTGACTTGTGTACAAATGTAAGAATACTGTGACAATACTATGAAAGTATCAGTATGACACTTAAATCATAATACTCTTCATGACTTACACCTCAAAGTCTTTTGTTACTCTCCTTTACCAAATGTGACATTATAACAGCTATTTGTACATTTCTTAATCACCTATCACTTAAGTTGTTGCCGAATATAAAGATGGTAAATTATTTCCATTCAAGCCTTTGTACTAGTGATACGTGCTGAGTCAAGGTGTCAAATCCTTCAAACAGGAAACATCTGATTCTTCAATGAAACCTTTGGTTTAATTAAAATTATCTGTTTTTGATCTGCCTGTCAATCTCACATGACACTACGCTGAATTACAGACCAACTTTTGACACGTGGGACAAACATAAAAGACACTGGGCCTCATTCATTGACATGTGGGTACAAATTGTCTTACTTTGCAAAAATATGTGATTCATGAATCGTGCACGCCAGACAATTTAGTTGTTACCGCCATTATTAATTAGTGAATCACAATCATGGTAAATTGACAGGCACATGCGTGCCATCCGTATCAGGACGTAAGTTTGTCTAGAGGTGTGTCACGGAGAAAGCGGGTTATTAATTATTTAATTAATGATATGAGGTCAAAGCGGGTTTACAGGTTTAAGGGTAACACACACACACACACACACACACAGACACTACATTAAATTATTCAATTAATTTTTTTAACTAACATTAAAAATAAACCGTCTGTTAAAATATAATAGTTTTTATTTCTCTTAATTTAAAGGCAACTGATTTTTTCATATAATACATACCTTGTCCATATTTCCACCACGTATTACTATTTACTAAGTAAAGGTACAATGTATTACTGAATATGGTTAAGACTGTAGTGACCTATGAACTCTTCTAACTTGCAACAATTTTACTGGAAATTTACAATTCGCTAAGCCCCGCCCCACGCTGCTACTTCGTCAAACTCTCAGAGCCACCATGGAGCCCACATTGTCACTCACTGAACTGATCATTATTTACCTCATGACTTCACGTCACCACCACAAAGTGTTTTGTGGTCTCATTGAGCCACTTGTTACCAACAATACATATTAAAGCTTCACAATTTAAGCTCAAGCTTGTGTTAGCCACAGGCCTTATTTTAGGCATCTAACCAAAACCCCTTTGACTTCCAGACGAGGGAACCCGGAAGTGCAAACATTCAGGTTAGAAATTAATATTAATGAATTATAGATTTGTGCATAAAACCTTTGTACGCACAGTTTAAGCACAGATGTTTGAATGAGGTCCATTGAGAGAACCCAAATATTGAAATTTAAAGATGAGCACCAATAAATATCTTCTGTCTCAGAGACAAAGCACTGACAGGAGAGCTGTGAATCGTATTGAAGAGTACCGTTCATGGTTCAAATATGTGAACCAGCTTGGAGCCATTCAGCCATTTTAACCACAATTAAAGCAGAGAAATAGAAAACTGGTTGTTTGACCTACTCCCAGCAAGCAGTATTTATAACTGGCATGTATATATATATGTATTACATATATACATCAATCCAGCATAACTAATCACATTCAACAACACACTAGACTCATTACTAATTAGCTCTCCCACATGCAGGCTGAGGTGTGACAATCACCATCTGTATTTAAAGCTTCTTCATTGTGTTTGACAGCTGAAGCCAAAGTCACTTTACACATTATGTGGAATTTATGATTTCATTTTATATGCTGATTAAAATATGTAAAGTGGAAATCTGTACACAGATGTTGTAATGTGATGGAGGATATGTGATGTATATATATATATATATATATTACATACATGTAGCAAACACACTCATGGGTTAATGATTTACATTCTATTGATGCAGTAAATGGGCCATGGATAGAGATGGAGTTTGAGGGAAGATGTTTAGTGCTTCTAAAGGACCTCAGGGAAACCAAAAGACACTCAGTTGCCAATTTATTAGGTACACCTAGCTCAGATCAACCCAGTCTTATACAAAAGCCCTGCAATAAATGCTACCTTCTGGAAGGTTATGATGTTTAAGAGAGGTGTTAATTCAATGTCATGGTCAGTTTGGAGAATGTATTTTCTGGTGCTGTTAAGCTGTATTGTAAATATTTTTTCCAGCATGTTGATAGACCAGGATTGACTAAATACTAGAGACACCTCTCATTTTAACCCAATGATATTATAAGTTGAATCACTGTCGACTGTTATTAGCTTTAGCAAGGTGTACCAAATAAACTGACAACTGAGTGTACATACAATGGTACAAATACACATTTTTTGCTTAGGCCGCAAAGATTAACTATTTTGATAATGAGTTATATTGTTTAAGTCTTATGATGAGCAACAATGTAAAAAGCTATGTGGCTCCAGCTTTTTGATTATTTTTCTTTTTTCAAGTTTGCACAAAACCAGACACTTAAAAAACATATATAATACAACAAATACAATATATTGAACAAAGGATTAACAGATTAATCAAGAACATAACAGATGAATTGCCTTAAGGACTCTTGGGAGACTAGCTTTTGTCTAAAAGAGATCCAAACAAACAGATGAACCTGATCATGAGAGTAGCCCTGATGCCTGTTCCTTCCTTGATGTAGGAACACGTAAAGGCTGTTCCTACATCACAGTTCTTTCAATTACAAGTCCTAGAACATGCAGCTGTTGCGTGATATTTAACAGGGCTGTAATCTTCAAAAGTGAACAATGAAAATAAACTTCACAAAAAAGCCATTAATTGTGTTTTGAAGGGACGTTTTAGGGTGTGACCTGAGATCAGGTAAGAAAAAAAAGGCAAAGCTGTAAAAACTGCTCTCTGCTCAAGACGTTAACACTCTCCTTGCAAACCTTCCACCACGAATGAAACAGACATTTATAGCTAAAGGACACCTAGATCGTCATTCTTTTTTTATTGGACAACTTTTGAATTCAGTAGACCCTCAAAGCTTCAAGGCTTGTCGAAGCCGGACTTCCTAGAATTATGATATTCACCATCGCTCCGTGTCAGATAAAAAAACTGGCGTCCCACAGCAGGCGGATTAAATGCAGTGGTAAATCTTTCACCAAGCGAACTGCAGACACTTGCCGGTGCCGCCGTGTGCACCGCCGTGTTTTTCAGGGTGGCTAATTAAATACCTTGTCTATGAGTCCTGATTATGGTAATCGACTGCTAAGCAGGCAGGTCTCTATAGAGCAGCCGGTGGATGTCCTTGCGATCAGAAGTGCAGCAGAGCTCGAGAGAAAGCGGATCATTAGTGGGTCTAAATGTGGTAGCACCACTCAGGGGGGCCCTGTGATCACTCCTGAGAGAGAGGAGGGGGATTGAAGATTGTGTTTGTGTGAAGAAGGCCTGCTTCCACTCAATTTACTTTCATCGGCCAAGCCAGAGTGTGAGGAAAGGTTCCGGGTAGATTAAACATTAAGAAGATAAGAGATGATAGATATCTTTACTGGAGCACCTGTGTCCTGCCTGAGCCAATTCCGAACTGAGTTACTTTGATGTCGCTGGGAGCTCAGGGTGAGGAATGAGCAAGCTATAGGTTTCAACTGAATCTTTATCCGCTGTGGTTTTTGAATTTCACCAGTTTAATTCAGGAAGATCACGGCTAAACATGGAGGAAAACAACAGTTTATTACCATGGCTACATGTTCTCACTCACAGCTCGTCAAATACCGACGCTTGGTCCGCGTCTTTTCAAAATAAACTTCCATGTTCCCAGGAAATGAAGAGTTTCCTCTTGTTACATGCATAGTGTCTTTTCAAAATAAAACGCCAGCGTAGGCTTATTTAGTTTTTAGGTTTACTGGGTTTAGGTTTAGGCAACAAAAGTACTTGGTTAGGTGAATTGTCAGGTTAAAACCTTACTCACTTATGATTCTGTCAAACTGTCTTATATTAGGCATATCTGCCCAAGAGTTTGTCTCTCTCCGCCTCCCATGCAATTCAGCCTCGGCTTCCAAGCCAATGTTGTCAGAGTTAAGCCTTCAACTTTTAAATCCCATCAGACAGAAGCAGACACTCTAGACATGAGGTCATGGATCGGCAGACAAAACACGGTGTGTTTAAGAACCACTGCCAAGGGTGAGAATATGTATAATCCTTATCTGAACTATCTCTCGCCCTTTCCAACCCAGAGAGGAGGAAGATCCGCTCTTGCAAATATGAAACTTATTTATTGCAATAAAACTCCAAAGGAGAGATGCTCTCTGTGAATTCATTTAAAAAAATGTTTTTATTATATTCTATTTCCACTACATTAGACTTTGTAGATTGTGGTTTGGGTTAAAATAATGTGCTTTTAACAAAACTAGGTAAAACATGTGAACGTTGACTTGGTTACAGGACAAGAACAGCAGTCTCCTGGGTGAAAGTCTGTGTTTGTGCGTTGGTATCAGACGCCGAGGGGCACTGACCAAGCATCGGTATTTGACGGGTCAGGACTGAGGCCGGGTTCAGCATTAACCTGTTTGGGTACTCAGGGCAAAAGCCTGTCTGCTAACCCACCCAACCAAACCCCCCCCCTCTCTGCATTGTGTTTGTACTCTGTCGCCTCCATGCTTTCATTAAGTTCAGCGCCCTCAAAAAAAAGTCTACATGGCAGCTTCATTATACACCCTGACACTTAATCATCTAGCATCACTCCTATGCTGGAATAATATTCACATTTAGTCAGTTTGTAGAATTTTTTAACGAACAACTTTAATTAAGAATCTGGACCATGTCAGTAAAATATTACCTGAAATAATGAATGTGTTAGAGCTAGATTGTGACACAGAGCTCCTTCATAACATATCAGTCAACAATGCCTTGTTGATGTAGAAATATGCAATTAATCAAATGACCCACAGACACCTGGAGCTTTTGGGGGTCTGGGGTCCTGTGCATTTTAAATTAATAATATTCTGCTCTTTTTTTGCATAATATGAAAGGTTTTCTTGGCTACTGATGTCTGCCGTATTGTATTTATCTTCCTAACACTTTTATGCTGGCTTCATGACCGGGTCTCTTAAAAGGTATTAATCCTAATGAGATATTTACTGAATATGAATTAAAGGAAAACAAAGAAAGAACAAACATGGTAAAGCAGAGGCAATAAAACATGATGCAACACCTTAATATCTATAGGAGCACATAAAAGTCCTTCTACAAACCCAAACATTAAATGTAATAGTATATATGCTGTATCAATCTTTACATGAATTAAGACTGTAGCGTGTCTGACACAAATGTTTATGTTTCAAATCTGTGGATCTGCTGTGAACAGTTAAAGTACAAGTCATTTTAAAAATAGCCTTTGGAAAGCAGAATTTTATTTTACGAGTATTTGCATAAAAGAACTGTTGCTCTGTGGCGGAGTATAGGAAGCAACGCGAGATTACACGAGGTGAAAACTCTTTAGAGCGCTCATTTGGCCTGAGCTCCGGGATCTGTGATGAGATTACTTGTGCTGCCATGGCAACACTATCGGTGAGCTTAATTTGCATGCGAAATATACAGTATGGCCATTACACGCTGACACACGTGTGCTGTTGTGCGCGCCTCTCTGCGTCGCATTTTCACGATACACGGCGACCGTCCCTCCGTCCCTCCGTCGCTTTCTCTCGCTCCCTGCCCATCTGTCACACCAGCCACCAGCAGCGCGTGGTGTGTGCTCGGAGACCGCTGAGCTCTATTTGACATCATACTGAATGCGGTGGGCTCGGAGACAGGGTGTTTGCCGAAGCCTAATTTACCTGGGCTAGACCTCACGGAGGGCCTGGGAGGGGCTGATAATTAAATTGGCTCTCTGCTGCTGGGATGGAGTATTCACGGGGAGATTACTTCCACTCTCAAACATCCCCGCACTTCACTGAGATGTGGCCCCGTGCGGGCGCACACACGTGTGTGTGTGTGTGTGTGTGTGTGTGTGTGTGTGTGTGTGTGTGTGTGTGTGTGTGTGTGTGTGTGTGTGTTTGCGTGTGTGGTGTTGTGGCAACGCGTACGTGTGATAAAAAGTGTGTGTGTGCGTGTGTGTGTGAGAGTTTTGGTGCTCGTCTCCACCCCTCCGTGACCTTCGCCTCCCCCCGCGATGTAAAGTCATCAATGCGCCGCAGAAGATATTTAGGTCAGCGCGAGACGCGCAGGACGAGATGAAAGACAGGCGCGAGGGCGAGAGACGGACGCAGAGAGAAATAATGAAATCGACGGGTCCCGCGAGGTGATGACAGCAGGCTGTGCTCACCAGTTGATGGATGACAAATGCTCGGTGTCCGTGTCCATCAGAGTGCCTGCACATCTCAGTCAACACGGGACGAGTTTAAACAGAAAATCCGGCCTCGCGGCTTTAATTAACTTTGTCACTGACATTTTACTTCTGCAGATAATGTTTCCGTGACATGTGGATCAGTGATGACTCATTACATGTCATAAACTCAACTTTGCTAGTGCATAACAAAATATAGTATTCGCGCAGAGCCATAGCGACATCTTAATCTGCGAATGTTTGCAATTTTCCGCAAATCCCCCTTCTTAACCTGCACACAGGAGGACTCACTTTGGCTTTTCTTTCATGTTTCCAAACTAAATCAAGCGGCCCTAGGTAGTTATTCTCTTCATCACGAGTCCTTATCTGAATGACCCAATCTGTCCTCTGTGAGCGGATACGCAGTCTCGAAAGCCTTGACCTTTTATTCAAGTGGCGAATAGACTGGCCCCTCCTCCTCCTCTCCCTCTCCTCCTTCCCCGCCTCATTACGGTGATTTTGAATCCGAGGCCATTAAGGAGCGTGAGGCGAGACTCTGAAATGAGATGAAAACAGTAGGAAGGCAATAAAAAAGCCTTGTTAGAAGAATTTTATTACCGCTTTCTCCGCTCGCAGTCTGGAGAGCAGCCTGCGTCACACCAGGCGCTGGATCTATATCAGTCATAATGGGGCAGAAGAAAAAAAAGACCTTTTGCTTTTGTTTAATTTCTTTTTTCTCATGTTAAATGCAGACGATTTAAGGAGGCATTCCGGGCCATTTTCACTTACTCTAAAAACCAACAGCGGTGAATTTCTCTCCCCGCTGACACCTCAAAATAAACTGTCTCATCCTTTGCTACAGTTTCTTAGACATCAAGCGCCACATGACCTCACCGTGGTGTGTTTCGTATGAGGATCTTAAGCGGAGCATCTCTCGCATACCTGCGCTGGTACAGGCCTCTGCCCCGGCCATTAATCATAATTCTGGTGCTTTGTGTGTGTGAGAGAGATAGAACAGCAGATGAAAACACAGAGCAGATTGAGCTATTTGTTATCGCAGCTTATCCCAACACCGGGATGCCTGCTATTATCCTGCCAACACTGGGAATGGCAGGTGGAAAATGGGATTTTATTGGATTCCCCCCCCCACAAATTTTTTTCCTTTCTACTGCATTTCGCAAGGATTGAGAATCGTCCTGCGTGCATTCATGGAGGGCAAAAAACTGGGAAGAAGGTGGCCGAGGGCAAGGTGGGGGAGGAGGTGATGGTGGCTGACATGCTGATTGTGAAAGATAAACATTTTCCTGCAGCTGCTATCCTAGGCGAGGCTATGACCTCTCTGGCTTGTTGATTGTAATGATTGACCGAGGCATTATCTCTCCACCACAGAGAGAGCAGCAGATACCGTCTGGAATATTGGCCTCATGCTCGCCGGAGCACTGAGCTTTGTTCTCCATAGGCAGCGCTGGATTTGTAATCTGGCATACTGGGAATTTTCTGGGACGACGCACTTTAGGGCCGATATGATTTCATTTATCATTTTTAATCATAAAAAAAAAGCCCATTGGTTCGTTTCCTTTACTGACACTGGGTTGGCCCAATCACATCTCTTACTAGGCCCCAGAGTGAGATGGAGCAGGGCCGAGGGACATGGTGATCATGAGCCGGGCTGAAGGACTGAATGAGCAGGACCGGTGGCCGAGGGACGGAGAGTGATTAGGAGTAGGGCAGAGGGACGCAGTGAGCAGGACTTCTACTTGAGTATGCAGACAGTATGCCACCTCTGATCACCAGGGAGCAGTCAAGAGAGGATGAGTAGGCTGGTCCACTTTACACGTATATTTAAGCGGACCGCAAAGGATGTTGCAGTGGTGGGTGGACACCCAGTGTTCCAGGTACGGCGCTGCACGTTATACATCCCATTTTGCATGGAGTCCTAAGGGACTGTGTGTTAGAGAACACACACACACACACACACACACACAGCTTCAGCACCTCAGCATGAGTGAGCGAGAGGGAGATATGGAGTATATATTTAGCTTGGACCGCTATGCGTGCCTTTACCTCCCGAGGTCAGCTCACTGGGGGGGTTGCAGGGATTAAAGATAGCGTTCAAGCAGATTCATAATTTATTCATCCGCTTCCACCTACCTCCACCGCACCACTTCCATCCCCTGTGAGTGTGTGCAACGCACATTAGATCTCTCTGCAAACGGAGACTCGGCTTCTCCAAGGCGAACTGCGGACGGGCTGCGTGTCGGGGGTTGAAAGCGTGGACACAACAGGTTACTAAAGCAAGTGTATAAGCCTTGTGGTGGATTGTGTTTTTTTTTACGGGTTTGTAGCGTGATGCCGTGTATGCTGCAAACGAAGTGAAAATAAATGAAGCAGTGGAGGATTAAGTTGTGATGAGCGTGATGTGCGTGATGCAGAGATGTAGAATATGGGGGGTTTGTGGGGAGAAGATGGCACGGGTTCCTGTGGATTTGTGTCACGTGCCAGTGGACTGTAAGCATTTAACGATGATTGTATGCGGCAGCAAATGGGGGGGGGGGGAGGGGGGCGTGAGTGCGTGAGTGCGTGCGGCCGCCTCTATACCCTCCGGTCAGGCACTAGCGCTTCAGGACCGGGTCAACGTACCCCTGCCGAACAGATGGGGGTCAATTGGACTCACCCATGCAGAGCCAGTCTAACCTTGAACACTGGCACCGGGTGCCAGGTTACCTTTCCAATCTACCCCCCCCCCCCTGCCAAGTGGAAGAGCCGTGCCAGCCATAACCAGCCCCCTCCAATCGACCACGCTGTCATCTGCCAACTACCCTCCTAAGCCGCCAGTCAGAGAGGGAGAGGAGAGGGGGAGGGAGCGCTCAGCGCGTGAGAGCCCCGGCGAAAATACGAGGGATTGGCAATAATGAGGATTTACAGAGAAAATGAAAGGAGACGTGGAGAAACGGGAGATTGAGAGAAAAAAGAGAGAGGATTGACAGAGAAAATCGGTTAGATCAGAGAGGATGTGTTTTAGCGAGAGGGGCCAAAGGGGAGGGAGAGCTTTAGCCCCAGTGGCTTTACTGGTAAGCATGCACGCAGGGCCTTCTGATTGTTGTGCCTCATCGGCGGTCATTGCAGGGCTCCTTCATGTGTACTAATTGCCTGCTGAAGATATACGCAAACAATGGATCGTCTCAAATATTACACTGGTCACAATCTGCTGCAGGCAGGAGAGCAGTGGAAGAAGACAGAGAAGCCAAACGCCAAGATTCCCCGCGGCCAATTGCAACAAGCTGAGAAGACCCTTTTATGTTGGAAAAGATTCCTACTTACTACTTAGTAATAGTTTATAGTATGCAAAACTCTAAAATAACTTATTTTGTGTGCAAAACTGATCCCATTTTCCACACAAAACAGGAAATAGACTTTTGACAAATGCAGTTCAGCCCTCAAAGTCAGTGGCTTCTACGGCATCAGCTGTAATTGGAAGCGTGTGTTTACCACCACCACGAGTCCGACAAATATCAGCATCGTGGCCCTCACCATGGACATTTCCTCAGTGCCGGTGCTTCACAATCGGCCCTCGGCGGGCTCTCCTCAGAGCGAGGGTTTTGCGGCAGCCAACCACCCGGCCCCACACATACCGCGTCATCACCATTGTTCACAGGAGCACACAGTCCTTCCTAGATCGCGCCTCTTAATTTTTCGTCATCTGGTAAAAAATCCTGTATTTTGTCATAACGCAATATGTATTGGTGGAAAAAAAGTTTTGCAATATCGTGCAGGATTTCCAAACTGAACCAAAAGTCCAAATTAAAGTGTGGGAAGATGCTGATAAAAGGGTCGACGCTGAAAGGCCTAGCAGGACAACTGTAAAAGAGACACACACACAAAGTAATAGATGTTGTGTGTGACACTGAGATAATACAATAGGGTATCTGATGCAGACAGATTTATGTTTGGCTGGCAGTCTTTGTGTGTAAGAGAGAGCAGCAAATGCTGTCAAGCCCATTCAATTCAAATCAGACACACGCACACAAACACACACCCACAGTCCCCGGACATCTCCGTCGTCGTCGTGTCCTCGCGTCCGGTATCCTCGGGGTCCGGAGTGACAGATCCCAGGCGAAGCCAAGCACTTCCTGGTTTCGGCTCTTTCTTCTCCTATCGGAGGCCACCATCTCATCTGACACGGCCGGCCCTCCCGAAAGCCCGTCCCGTAATCACATCAGAGGGAGAGCAGAGGGAGTGACAAATCACATTACAAGCCCTGACTCAGTGCAGTAGTTGTGTAGCCTCGATGCCGTCCTCCGTCTTTGTCCGTATCTCTGCGAATGAAGATTCATGGTTCGGCCCCCGTGGGAGGAAGAGTAATGTGATAGAGAGGCAGGCTGCGAGTGAGGCTGCATGAGTGTGTGTGTGTGTGTGTGTGTGTGTGCGCTCTATAAAGTCCACCAGCCCACGGGGCAGGTGGGATGTTCGGTGGGCTGGACGCTCAGTTGGCCTGGTTTTGTTTCAAGGAACTGTGCTGAGGTGACGTCATTTCTTCTCCCTTCACAGGCTTAACTTTATATTTATTCTTCCTAGCTTCAGCGGAAACATGCATACGCACTGTAGAAGTGTGTGTGTGTGTGAGGAATCATTAGATCATATTCTTTTGATATTTGTATATATGGCAGCAGTGGGTGGAAGGTTGGATTGAGAGAGTTCATTATAAATACATATTCAAACGCTAGTATTCCTGTTTTGCATCCAGATTTAACGTGTACTTCTATAGTTCCACCTGATTTATTGGACAACAAAGGCTACATAAAAAAACTCTTAATAAATATCATTTACGAGAAACAATTAGATCACCTGGAATATGTAAAGGAATCATTAAACATTTGGGATATATTTGCTCTTTTCCTAAGAAATAAATGAGCAAACCAAAACATTTGAACGCCTCCCTCACAGGGAGCTTCATATATTGACTGAGTGGTCGTCTCTTGTTGCCTGCTCTCGCAACTTGTTCACTCTCCTCGGCCCAAAAGACTGGAGGATGCACTCTTCTTCTGAGGAACACAATGTGGCAGTGATTTGAGAGGCACTGGCGACGCACCGTGAATGAAGCCAATCAAGTACAAATCGCTGTGTTTATAGATCGGCGCAGTGTCTTTGGAGAGTAATTACAGAGGTTTTTCATGCTTATGGGGGTCCCAGAGTGAGGGATAGCACCCCCCCCCCCCAAAAAAAGAGCTTTTTCTGTGTAATTTACATAATTAGGATGTAGACCAGCGGTAGATGGTATGGTAAGGTAAGTGGTACCATATGAAAGTGACATTTAGAGATTGAGACAAATGTCTCTCTGTGCCGTGTTAGCTCTGTATTCAACGGTTTGGTAGAGATTCACTTTGATCTGACACACTGCTGGTGTCATGCATTTCGTCCCATCCTGAAGAGGGCCTAAATTTGCCGGCTGCTGTTTTTTTTTTCTAAAATGTGATGGTTTTTCCTCTCCTCTCCTCTCCTCTCCTCTCCTCTCCTCTCCTCTCCTCTCCTCTCCTCTCCTCTCCTCTCCTCTCCTCTCCTGTCTTATATTGATCTGTTACCAGTAGAGCAGTGGGACACACACTCCCTCCTGCCTGGGAATCCAATACCAGAACACACGAGCTGCACTGCGGTGCTTTAATACAAAAGCACAACACAATGACAAGCACCTGGTAAAAATCGATGACAACCAGGTACACACACACACACACGCACACACACACACACACACACACCAGCACAAGACCGCAGATGTAAGGATGCCAAAGAAAAAGAACATCCAAGGTCGTGCTCTGTATGCAAAACGCATACAACAAAAATCCCAGTTTGTATCAATGAGTTTTTATGTCCCTCATGTCTAGATGTGAAGGGAAATATGGTAATGCAAATGTTACCGTACGCTTCAGGGGTCAGATTAAAACCCTTTTCCCACCAAAATGAGTGCATGTAAGCAGTTTTTTTTTTTAAAGCCCGGTAAAATCTCAAAGCATACGCACGCACTGACATGCATATTACGAACACGCAGTCATGCACACGCCTCAAACACAAATATAATCTTGGAACCACATTAAAAAAAAAAAACACAGGCAGGTGGAAGCACATGCCACACAAGCAAATATAAACAAAAACAATTTTCTCATAAAAAACTGCTACTAAAAGGAAAAGACGGCTCATTACTCTGTGTCCACACTTAGCTTTATGCAACACGGCTCTACATATTTAATGCCAAACGGAGGGTAAAGAAAGTTCAACCAAAGTTTGAGGAACAATTTTTCATTCACACGCCTCGAGAAATCCCGGAGAGAGGGACCCGCAATCGGAACGCATGAATATTCTGCTTTGGATTTGCATGTGCTTAGCTCCTCATCCTTTGGCCCCGCTTGTACCTTGCTCCGCAGGCTGCAGGTGTAATCAATTATGCAAATGGCGCTGTTGTCTTTGCAAAATTGAGCGCCGTCAGCACACGTCTGGAGACGTCTGGAGATGAGTTGAAGGACGTTGACTCACCTTCTTGTAAATAAAGCAAAGCGTCAAGTAGCCGCGCTTATTGGAAGTTGTCGGCTAATGTCAATACAGTAATGTATTATGGTTACACAACTTCCCTTTTGAGGATTGACAGAGCTAAACATGACGTGCAGGCAGCTGTTTGCTGAAGTGGCAGATGAAGTCCTCTGTCAGCAGTTGTTTATGTTAAAAAAGTTCACAGTTCCAATTGCTTTATTATTTTTCTGCACATGTGCTGAGGCATCATTTTCAGAAAAAGCGCGTGGCCGTTCTGAACAGGCTGATTGCTTGGCTCCTTGTATTGCTGCTTGCGTACCCTGTGGGAGGGCGTGGCCATTCGCTACTCGTGGACGTTCAGAGCGGGGGGCCCATTTTTTTTCCCACGGCCACTCGTCGACTCTAGGGGGGGTGAAGAAGAGTTCAGTTGTGATGTTAGTATATCCAGCATCATGCAGTAAAAAGTGAAGTGCAGTCAATGAGGCGCCGACATGTTTCACTCAGTCCGCAGAGCCCTCAAGCCCCGCCGCTGCACAGAGTGCTGTTCGCTTGTTTCTTATTAAAAGTTCATTGATACTCAATGTGTCACATGTCCAAATCGCAGCGACACTGCAGGTCCTTGAGTCCCCGACAATGCATCCGCCAAGTAGTGAAGTAGATCAGATAGACTGTTCACGAGTTATGTGAAGGAAACGCTCACATACCTATACAGACAGAGATTCCTTTCTCTATACGTTATACGTATGCAACCCACAGAGGCTCTTTTCTGCACCAAGCCATCGACTGCAATCCACCTCTGGTGATTCTTTCTCTGAGAGTGGCCGTAAAAAAAAAAAACGCCTCAGTTCTCGCTGCAGCCCAATCTATGGCATTGTATTGATATGAGATTGGTTTGTGCTGTAAATGGGCCAGTGTTATTGCCGAGCTCCAACCATTATATTCATATTCATTTTTCTAAAAGATCCAATCTTAGTGCAATTTGAAGTGCTCATCATCCTGCACCAAGGGAGTAAACAGAGGTGATAAAAGCAGTTTGACCCTGGTCTCAGACCTCTGGAACGCCTCACTTCTGTGCAGCAGTCTGGCTGTGTGTGGCTGTCTCTTTCTCTCCTCATAGCCGCGCATATTTCTCTCTTTATTGTCCTCTCAGTTGGCCCCACGGTAACCTCATGTCTGCCAGCTATACAGCCACCGCTGGACCCCCGAGGACGCCCTCCAGTCAAATCTCATTCCATATATATATTTTTTCATTTTCTGTTTTTTTGAATACTGTCTGTATATTTTAATATTTGAACTCTTCCAATATACTTGCAATCACGTCTCTCGCCGTTTTCCTAAAATGTGCTTTATTTACCTTCCCTCTGATGTGCAAGCAGCTCTTTGTGGCGCGTGCATTATTTCCCACTGATGCTCATTATGAGGAGCAGCAGGAGTGTGAAGAGTGATATCTTCTATGTCATGTCGCTATGACTACAGTGAGCAGAAAGTTATCTTAGTTGCTGCGGAGGAGATATTATTAAACTACCTTTGATTTGCGAAGCTGTAATCTCATTTACACACCCTGTGGCCTGTATTAGGTAGCTGCTTAATTACAGTGTGCCACACATGCCACTGCACGTTTTGTATCTGTGTAGTGAGGCTGAACCCTGCGACTCAAAGTGATGAGGTGTCACTTCCACAACAACAGCAGCTGAGCCTTTACATTGACATGCTGCGTCTCAAAATACATCCAGCAAACAATAACACCGCTGTTTGAAAGTGTGTGTGTGTGTGTATTAGGTACTGCGTATGATATAGTTAGGTTATGATATTAAAGGACCCATATAAAGCGAGTCTTTTTTAGTTATAAAGCAGGTCTAGGAGCTGTATGAATGCTGTGAAAGTATCAAAACGCTCATTCCATCATAACTGCACATAGCTCATTAACCTAAAATACATATTCTTCCTCTTACCTGTAGGGCTATTTATCAATCTACATTGTTTTGGTGGGAGGCGTCTAGTGTCGGAGATATCAGCCTTAGAGATGTCTGCCTTCTCTCTGATATAATGGGACTAAAAAAAGTGCCCAAAAATATTACATTTGAAAGAATTTCCAGAAATCATGACCGGGTTCCTCAAGATAATCCTCAGACGTTGTTGTGTAGGAACTATGGTTGAAAGACAATAGTTCCGACATGAAACTGCTTAAAATTCGGATGAACTGTCGCTTTTAAATGAGCCAAACGGACTTTGGTTAGGTTGTGATCTCACAAGTACACAGTCACCGGTAGAAGTGTCGCTACACTCGGTGTAGTTGAGACACAGTGGCGTCCGCGGCTGCAGCGACGCTGTGAAGACGGCGACAGTGAAGATGGTGAAACCCGTGGCCAGAGGCCAGAGGCATTATATATTACATTTGTCGGTCTGTCTGTCCATACGTCTGTACGTCCGTCTGGTCCATTCTCGTAAACGCAATATATCTGGAACGCTTGGGGGGGGAATTTCCTAAAATGTGGATTTAAGGATTAACTGATTTTGTGGTCAAAGGTCACTGTGACCTCACAAAACACATTTTTACACAAATGTTAAATAATATAAAGATATCTGCTAATACAATTCAAACCTTGATGTACAAAACCAAACAACAAAAGCATTTATCTACGCACACTTCCCAAGTCCATCGATGATGCTCTTCATAGCTCATATCAAAGGTTAAACAGTCAATAGTGTAATGACTTTCATTGTGCAGCGCAGGCTCGCCGCTAACCATGTGTGACTTGGTTCATATGCTAACGAGTTTTTGAACACAAAATCATGAGATGACCTATGATGCACGTACATGGGCACAAGTTTAGCCACACACACACACACACACACACACACGAAGGAAAGAGGGATACCACTGCCATATAATTTGTCTCCGGTGATGAATTCCCAACAGCGTCTCCTGAGACGTCCAGCCCACGCTGACAAACCAACACATTTTTCACTCTCAGTGCACCGCTTTTTCTCTCTCCCTCTCTCTCTCTCTCTCTCTGTTTCCTCATACTTGACTCAATTGATTTTTTATGCCCTTTTTTTCTCTCACCTTTCCTCCACATGGAGAAAAGAAATGCACAAAGCCCGTAAACGTGGCTGGCGGCTGCTGGGATCACTCTGGTTATTAGGAACACAATGTGATGCCTCGGGGTCTGACTGCTGCAGCACCGACCGCGCTGTGCTTTATTTTCTCAGCTGGAGCCGGCAAAGTTGGTTTTGCATGTGTAGCTGTGTTGATAGTTCATACTTTTGGCACATTTGCTAACACAGCCCACCACTGTTTTGCTGTAAAGATGAAACACGCTGCAGCTTTTTCTTTCTCTAGAGGTTTTCCTTAAACATCTTTTTTTTTGCTTTTCTATTTTTCTTGGTGAGACTTTAGTTTAAAGGCAGGGTCCGCAGGGTTTATGTGAACCTAACTCTGGCCTGTCCTCCAGAAGCGCATGTAGTACTACAATAGCTGGCATTTCTAAATATTTAACTATTTATTTATTCTTCATTATTACCATCTAGTTATTTATTATTATTTAAACAAAATATGGATTGCTTTTAACATGAATATTGTCATTTTTGTTTCTTTTATTTTTATTTTCTTTACCCTTACACACAATTATAAACATAAATATGTTTTTATTTATTTATTTTAAACATAAAAATGTAACATACTCCCCCATATATATATTTCTCATTCTGCCTTTAAGTTTCTAATCTTCCAGAACTCTGAATCTATAAAACACAGGACTGTGTCACACGTTCTTTTAGTCGTAGTGAAAAGCAGAAAAGAGAGTCATCGTTTTGCATCCAATGTCACTGCAACAGAATTGTGATTACAAGAGATAGACAACAGCAAAACGTGGAGCAGCCAGGTAGAAAGAGGAAAAGAAGACACAAGAGGAAGACTGAAATGAGTAAGAGGAGGAAGGGTATGTTGATGTAGGAGAGGAGGGAAAGGAAGCCACGAAAAAAATAAGAAGGTGGTTAAAGGAGCGAAAATAGAGGTGAGGAAAAAGCAAAAGAAGTCACAGTTGTTCCATTTCCCTGGCTGTCTGAAGTCGGCTCTAAAAATTGGAAACAGTAGCGTTCCCTAATCTCCCCATCACCTGCACAGAGTGTATTCAGTGTCTGATAAACCGCCCTGGACTACCACACACACACACACTCACACACAGATTTAAATATAAAAGGATCGTCCTGCTAAAGAGGAACACACACACACACACACACACACAGTCCATACGAACCGAGGCCGTTTGTGTAAACTGCATAATTGAACTTTATCTGAAATCACGATAGCTTTGCGCTATCTGTGTTGATATTTAAAAAATACCGGCGCAGTGGCAGCGGCGGCCGGAATAACAATCATTTATCGGATTCAGTTCCTGCCGAGTGGGTCGCCTCAGAACCGGGCCTGCTGTGGCAGAGAAATGAGGCCGCCGGGCAGTTGTCATATCCGGGAATGTCTTCGGCGAGCAGCGGATCACACCGTATATTCCTGATTACTTAGTCATGGGCCTTATCTGCAAACTGCCACACGGCTACTTGACAGTTGGCTTGGCCCTGATTTCACTGTGTCCTCCTTTCTACCTCAACATCCCTCTTTTTCTCAGGCTCTCTTTTAAACATTTACATTTTACGCCACACCTTTTTCTTTCTTGGTGTCCATCTTCCCTCCTGGTCTTCCGTTCTGCTCTCTCTTTTCACCCTCTGGTAATACAATTTAAAGATGAGTTTCACAGATAAAAGCAGAGCAGGAATTTTTTTGTCAAAAGCGACCTCGTACCTTTCAGGATAACGTCATACTCAATTTAATCTGGTGATTTGTTTGTCAAGAATGGTGTGAGTGAGACTGGCATTCAAAGAAAGTAACCCCCGCTGTGCTTTCTTGTTATCCTAATTGCCAAAAGCGCTCCGCCAAAGAATGTCAGGTCAGAAACGGCAGAAAATCCATCTGGAAACAGTTCCACTTCAAAAGCAACATCACTTCAACTACACAAGATTCTTTCTTATTGGCCACAGCGTGCGTGAGAAGTGCGATCCTGCTAATTGAAGAGTCTATTTCCAAAGTGAGATATGTGCCACCTACTCTTAAGAGCATTCATTTCATCCAGCCAAGTCCAGGGAGAAGGGACATCGAGTAAGTTCAGCTGCTTTATCATCAAACAATCAAATGCTAAAATCTTCTAAATTGATTCAGTGCATTCAAGATTAGAGCTTCCAAACAACAAATATGGTGTCACTTAACGTAGACTTACGCAAGCAGTGTACAGAACTACAATTTTCAGGTGTTTGTACTTTAATGGGACTATATCCATTTAACTCTACTTTATACTACTACGCCACTACATTCCAGAAGCTACTTTTCATATTAAAATTGTACATACAAATAAACATTCTAAAACTAAAAACACATTGTTAAAGATTAAACCAGTGGTTTCCTCCCTGTTTCAAAACACCTTTACAATGTATCCATAGAGAACAATTAAACGGCAGTGAAAGTTATTGGCGGCCAAATGGTTGCGTTGCTTTAAATGTTGCTGCCTCAAGGAATTGTGGGACAGCGTTATCTTTTTCTTTCATAAAGGATGGTCCAGTGTACCCTATGCTACAGGAGATAAGAAAGGAAGCACTGAAGCACCTTTCCTTATCATTTAAAGAATTTGACCAGCTCTAATAGTCATTTCACTGAGTTAGGAACCTTCCGAAGCAAAAACGACCCATTTGACCGCAGCCCAAATCTTTCCAATGGCCTTGATGACACCGCAAACTCTTGTACCCGGAACTAATTGCAACATGTATACTCATTAGCCAATGACAGTCGTCCTCCCATGGGCTGCTTTACCCATTTCTCCCCCGGACGAGCCGCCCGGACCCCAGAGCGAGCTGCTTCTCAAACCACACCGACGTGAAGGTAAAAAAGCGACTCCGCGACGCCTCGCTAAAGCCTCATTGTTACTAATTACATCCCACTTCATGTTCTCACTCTGTGACGTCGTGCTATCACTCCATCAAGTCTGATTCATAGTCAAACCACACGTAAAGGTTATTGTCTCATTTGCATTAATAAAAGAAAAGCATGATCGCAATAATTCCACTAACAAATCACAAATAGGCTATTACAGAAATACTTAACGAAGGCGATAAAAACAATCTGTCAAAGAGATATCGTTCAAATCTATCTGCAATCTCATTTGGCTACGAGATGGCGGCGTGATTAACGCCCGGGCAGCTAATCGTCTCATAAAGGGAGTGAAGGTTGTCTACGCACCCATCCGAACAAAAGCAATGACTGACGCCCGCTCACCTGCCTCCATTTAAAACAATCTCTTATAGTCACCACAGCTACGTGTGTGTGTGTGTGTTAACACAAGACATCCCTGTGTGTGTGTGTGTGTGTGTGTGTGTGTGTGTGTGTGTGTGTGTGTGTGTGTGTGTGTGTGTGTGTGTGTGTGTGTGTGTGTGTGTGTGTGTGTGTGTGTGTGTGTGTGTGTGTGTGTGTGTGTTAACACAAGACATCCCTGTGTGTGTGTGTGTGTGTGTGTGTGTGTGTGTGCGTGTGTGTGTTAACACAAGACATCCCTGTGTGTGAGCGCCTATGTGTGTAGGCGTATATCTCTCTCCAAGACACATTAACACCTTTTCACTTGGCAGCGTTTCCAGGGTGCCGTCCAGGGAATAACACAGCTATGGTACTATACATCAGGGACTTGTCGGCTGCTGTTATCAAACAGCCGCTCTGTCCAACACCTCCCTCCATCGCCCCATAAACTCTCCTCCGTCTCCCCTCCCCTTTTGTTCACCTCCCACCACAGCCCCTCTTCACTCCTCCTGCTCCCAGAGGGTGTTAACCCTGAAACTGCTCACCCTCCTTGGTATTGTGACTTGCACCATGTCCACACTAAAACCCCTTTCATACCGGAGACATGCAGCATGAAACGTCTCCGCTCAACACACAGGAAGGTCTGCAGTGCAGCTACGTACATGTAGCTGATGAACCAGAGAATTACACTTTATTACAGTCAAAGATCAACAAATAAAAGTCCAGCTACAGTTTTTCTCCAGTGCCCCCCCCCCCCTCTCTTTCTCAGTCTGTTCTGTCAGAGACATTTGGTTAAATGTCGTGTCCGGCCCCGGTCGGGAGGAGGGGTTCAGCTGACACACATTGACCCATTCAGATAGACCACTGGCGTGGGTTTGACCAGCGTCATAGTGGGTGTCAGTCAGATCACTCTGAAAACACATCTCTCTGTAAAGAAAAGCAACTGCTTCCTAAATCTAACCGTCGGGTCTATCTGACTCATTTCAAAAGTCAGCATTTCTAAACACACAATACAGCTGTTATTTATCTCCATTCATGTTTACTTTGTTCGACCACTTTTCCAACATGTTACTCCAAACAGTACACAGTTGGGGATCGTGGAGATGGAGTGGAATCTTGGGAGATTTTTACCTTCTGTACATTTGTACGAGTCAAGAAATGTGGAGAGTGCAACAAAGATCCCCAGCTGAAATGGAACCGGGACCTTTGTGGTTGACATGGTACACGTGTTAGCCCTTTAACAGCTGACACTCAGCAGAGTACCTGTCTGTCCCTCTCCTTACCGCACAAGGTTATTATTTGCTTATGTTTCTTTCTGATCGGAGTTCTTTACAAAAACGCCCTTTATTTCAGGTAGTTTTTTTTCAGCCAGCTTAGTGAGGACGCACTCTTAAACAGTCACACTTGTGCGATTGAGAGTGTGTGTGTACACTAACATGTGCTCACACACACACACACACACACACACACACACACACACCTCTCCTCCCATTATCTCTTTGTTCCCCCGTCGTTCTGCTTGGATGAACGGGGAAACGGCCAAGGAAACCAAAAAGGTCAAGTGCCTCTTCTCCCTCTCCTCCCCCTCTCTCCCTCTAATGTGTGAGGGGGAGGAGGGGGAGCAGAGAGGGCGGGGCCCCAGCAGAGAGCATCAGCGTGAAATTGTCGCATGGTAATGAACCTGCAAAACTGAGCTGCGTGAACATATATGCGTGTGAGACTTGTGCTGGAATTGACATCTATTTACTGCTTCAACGCCCCCCCCGAAGCTATCAGGTTGTGATGCACAACTTTCCCCCCCCCCCTGGTCGTTGTATTCCTGATCAATAATGCAAACACATGGCAGCCGATTAAGCCATCGTGTGTGAGCATGTGTTGTGTATGCAATCATGTAAAATGTAGCAGGAGCTTTTCTTAGACGCTTAATGCTGACATTATTCTATTATCTCTTATTGTCCAAAATTCCCATGAAAAGACCAACAAACAAATAGCCTGTTGTGTTTGCACCCAGAGCTGATTAAGCTTATTCCTCCGTGACACAAAAAACAAATGTTGTCCAATTAAATACACACTGTTGCACCTGCTGACACATTACTATATTAATAATGTGGGAATTGTAGTTTTTTTTTTACTGTTACTGTCCTGCTGCCAAAAGAACTCACTAGTGAGTATTAATGCGCAGTCTAAAATAGTCCCTGGCAAATAAGCAATTTGGTCCTGATTGAGTCATGTTTGTTAAAAACTACAGTGCCCAGCTGTTTTAGGAAACTGCTGAGCGTTTAAAAATATATATATATATATATTTGTAACTGCTTTTAAAAGTGCTACATTTGAAAGTCAGAGCATATCTAGTGCCGACACATGGCTCCCAACATGGCGACGGCTAGAGGCTAACGGTGGTAACAGCACGAACAGCGAAACAAGTGCAGCTACAACGCTCGAGGTTCGGGAAGGCGTTATCAGCTGTAACCGCCGTATGAGAGCAGTCCAGAGCAGCGGCGATTAACTAGCCAGTGTGGCACGCTAACATGCACGTGCGGCCGGCCCGGCTATGTCAACAAAGCAATCCAAGCTACTCAGCTTGGATTACAACACACGCATAGAGCGACTTCATTCTCCGCTCAGGGAGACATCACACCACTATATCCTTACATGCTAATAGTTGTTCGCTGCTATATTAATACTCTGAATCCCTTAAATGGAACCTTTTAAAGATTCATGATTTCAGACAGCAGTCAGAAATTACAGTATAGATACAAGCAGTAATCCTTATCCTTTGACTATAAGAATGTACATGTTTAAAAATGTTGTGAGCAGATGTGGTAGTGGTGTTTATGTGGCGTGAGACCGAGAGCACGGGCGACTGTTGCAGCGCGTAATGGACTGTGAGGGGAGCAGCACGCAGTGAGTGAGCGGGACTGTTGGCCTCTGTCCTTGGTGAGTAATGACCACAGAGGAGGACAGATGATCATGTTCATCAGCTCCCAGAGCCGAGGCTACCAGCCCCCCTGCTGGGGAGGATCAGTCAGACTGATGGCCCCGTAATCTGCGCGTGAGTGTGTGTGTGTGTGTGTGTGTGTGTGTGTGTGTGTGTGTGTGTGTGTGTGTGTGTGTGTGTGTGTGTGTGTGAGCCTGTGGTGGAGCAGAAAGAGCAGGGATGGAGAGGAGGCTGACAGCGATTATGAGCCTTAACCGTTGATCGTGGAGCGTATAGTGTTAACAGCGTTTTTTTGCGCATGCTCCTACTGTTGCACTTTGAGGGTGAGTTTGAGTAAAAGTACTCACTGCATTTGTCACAAAGCTATTTCATGTCCGGCAGCAGCAGGGGCTCGCTTGAGAGGAAAAACGGGCGAGCTGACCAGCCTTTTCATGAGCACGTCATTATAGTTTGAAAAGCAGCTAAATAGCCGATGCCGGTGGTACATACTGAGGAGCTGCCAAGTGGAGACTCGATGTCATTCTATGGCCAGTTCATGTTGAACTCTTTATTCGGAAGCCGAGAAAAAGTAAATGGAACCCAAACCCAAACTTTCACACAGAGAGCCGAGTGCATAAAGAGCGAGGTAACTGTTTCACGCAATATAAAGACTTTGTTTGAGGACATACACTGTAATTACACCAGTAATTAGCCTGAATTGTTCTTCAAGCAAAAGAATGAGAACTTATTTCTGAATGCAACTTAATTCAATCAAAGGAGCTGGTCGTGCACTGAGCTGGGTATTTTTTTTATCAGCTTTAAAGAAAGACTGAACCGATTGTAGAGTTGTTTTCTCTTTGCAAAAAAAGAAAAAAGAAAAAAAGAAGCTTGCATCGTGCTTGTCAGTCAGCATTAAACTGCTTGCGTGAGCATACTTGTTGCTGTACCAGACATAGAGCGAGGGACCTTTAAGTGCCGTCTGTGCGTTACAATGATGCAAAACCTTGAAGCTTGCTCAAGGGTTTTTCCCATCTTCTTGTTCTCCTGCCGTCTGAAGATTCACAAACAAACCAGGTAGCAAAGCTCGATAATGTTAGCTCAGTGCTGAACACTATGAACGCGTCTCCTCACTTTAAGTAGCACCAAATCAATAGTCCCCAGGAGGGAGGGGATTTTCATTATAGACATTGTCTCGAGTCCATTTGTGGACTATAGGTGTGAAAGAAAAAGAGTGTAAAATGTTAAACTATGTAAATTACGCAGATGTCGAGTGGGCATTTTTAAGTATTCGCGCTACAGATTTGGGGACACTGACGCAGATGTTATATTTAGAGTGTCATTTGTTCTGTTGTCGTGCTGCATGATGATGTTTGCAGATAAAACTACTGGCTTGATTTTTTTTAATTAAACTTGGTTGAAGGGTGTAGAGTGGGCCATCGAAGAAACCCAAACTTGTTTGAAATGGATCCAAATCACGGAGCAGATTCACGCTCATCAGTTTTCACTTGTGGAAACGGCCTTGGCGTATAGGTCTGCCCTCCCAGAGTGTCCTTCTTGTCTAGTATTGTCTTGTATGTGTATGCACTGAGTTGTCTAAGGATGGCCAAAGCTTCTGCTATAAATGCTGTGGTGTCTGGCATTGGTCCACTTGTCCCTTTAAAAATAACCATTAAACAAATAACTGTTCCCGGGTCAAGTCCCTGAGGGGTAGCCAATCGTCACTGCATCCTTCTTAGTCAGACTTTATATCTCTAATAATGGCTTTAAAGTCTGATTCGTTGGATGTTGTCAACATGAACAAAAACAACAATTAACTTAATTGAAAAAATGGTGAACTCATCATGAATGAAAAGCAGCGTTTAACTGGATTCAACAAAGGTGTGCAAAATGTATTTTCTGTGTTATTTAAGGTTCCCCTTTCGGACCTCAGTGCAAACCTGATTGAAAAAAAACAACTGAAGACCACTTGGACCCCCCTTTTAGGACCCCTACCGCACACTTCTAACCAATAGATGATAAAACAAGCGCAGGACTCTAAACTCTCCGACGGAGTGATGCGTCCTAATTTACCGATCCCCCTCCGCGTCCTATAAGAGGACCGTTAATAAGACACTGCTGAGGGGTCGGACTCTGACGACCACAGCGGGGAAACACCTGGCGCGCAGATTTCAGGTCGCAGCTCCGCGATAGGTTCGACCCTTCCCGTGTGCACACCCCCCGACTCCGACAACCCCGCCGCCATTGCGCTCGCGCGGTGTCAATCACTTCTGCAAAACCCTCCCCCGAGATAACAAATAGGACGAGTGGCTCCGGAGCGCCCGCACTATTTGCCCAGACGGCAATCCGCTCCGTTCGAAGCGCTCGTGAGTGCGTCTCTGCTGCGGTGCGTCGCGCGCAGACTGGAGAGAGATGACAAGAGCCCCGCGGAACTGGCCAGAAAAAACATGGATCTCCGTAAAACGCTGGTGTCGATGATTTGGATATTATTGCTGAACATTGAGGGAGACTGTCACGCCGAGGAAGGTATGTGTGTGTGTTTTTTTCGTTTTGTATCCAAACCGGGTCGCCGCAGCGTTGATCGGCAGACGGATGTCCTCGGCGGAGATATAGTTTTGGTGTTGGTACTGTGATTGGAACCAGGTGCAGGTCGGTCCACTGATGAGGGCGCGGAAAGTAGTTTAGTTAAAACTGGCTTTAAAACCAGACGCGCACGTGAAGGAGAGCATCTCTCTTTTTTTTTTTTTTTTGCCAGCTTGTGGAGAGACGCGTCTCATGAAGCTGGCACATTTATGCCCAAAGCGTCCCCCTGAATTAACGACCACACTGAACAAATAGGGGTTAATCAGATTTGTCACTCAATTGCTTGTAAAAATAAAAAAAGACACTTAAGTACAATAGCATATAATAAAAACCCAATCGTTTGTCATTTACAGCATCCACTCCAGCGTTGCGGATTGCGAACTAAAGGACTGTATGAGTTGTGTTAATGGTTTGTTTCTGAAGACAAAAACGGAGTCTCTTGTCCCCGTTGGCACACAGCAGGACCACTGTCTGCTCCCACATCAAGCTTCTGATGTATAAAGTCAGCTCCCTTCAGGCGACCGTGCTCCTCCAGAAAAATAAATAAATCCCGCTCTGTTGTCACAACGACTTAGAATTGTGCGCTGGGCTTTTTTTTCTCCAAATGTATTTTTTTTGCATCTCTGTGCAACTGGTTTCTTTGTCTTTTGCTACTCTTTGACAGTCACTGATGCTGTGGCCACGGACGACAGGATGCATTAGGAGGCTGCCGCCTCGCTGTTTATCCCCACTGAATGCAACTCTGCTTTTATATATTCCTGCACAGTTCTTCTCTTAACAAAACAGCCATTTTATTGGTCTCAAGTTACTTTCTTTTTGTCTTTCCGTCAGCACTAAACAAAGACTCATTATCGATATACGATTCACTGAGGTTTAAAAAAAAAAATTGTAATCGAGATTAAATGCTGATGATCCGGATTTGGATTGCTGGCTCGTTTAACTGCCCCCCCCCCGTGCATCTGCACTGAAGTGTGTCAGAGAGTGAGGGAGCTGCTGTGGTCTCACAGTTTACCTGCAGCCTGCATCTCCATAGATAAATACCTTCAGCCGAGATACTGTGGATGGATCTATGTAACATGTATCGGTCCGAACTAAAAAGCATAGAGTATGTCACATCTAGTGTGTGTGTGTGTGTGTTTGTTTCTAACCGGCCGGCTCAGGTGAAGCCGTGGAAGGGTTCTTAATCAGTTCAGAGATTGTGAAGTGGAAAAGAACATAATGGCTACACAATACCAGGCTCTCTCTCTCTCTCTCTCTCTCTCTCTCTCTCTCTCTCTCTCTCTCTCTCTCTCTCTCTCTCTCTCTCTCTCTCTCTCTCTCTCTCTCTCTCTCTCTCTCTCTCTCTCTCTCTCTCTCTCTCTAAAGAGGGGCTTTTATTGGCAAGGTATAGCTGAGTGGATTTTTTTTAGATCCACACGCATGCACATCCATACAGTAACCTATACACGTATAGTCCAGAGTGGCACACTTCACAGCCATACATCATTGACACACATTAATGCACTGGCGGCACACACGCAACTCCGGATCGCATGCCAGCAGCAGCAGCGGCTCGCATGCGAGCTCTCTCATGAAACGCATGCAGTGGCGTGACATTTGCTGCCACTTAAGGGCCCCCCCCCACCCCCACCCCCACCCCCACCCTTTTGTGCGTGCGGACAGACGGATACACATATTTCATTTACGCACACTATCCCCCTGGAGCGCTCCTTGCCAGATTGATTTGTATCCCTGGAATGCTGGGCAGCCAGATTTGGATGCTAGCTTTTGTTTAATTGATGTTGTGACGGCGATTAATTGCAGTGAAAGCAATGTGCTCCCGAAGGCTGCTATTGGCAGCGAATCCTTCTTTTCTGCTCGAGCAGATTTGGGAGATGGAGGAAACACTGGAGGGAATTCCTTTTTAAAACCCAAAAAAAATCTCTGCTGTTGTATCCATACTAGATGAGGCGATTCACCTGCCTGTGTATGTGTGAAACGCCATGGGAGCTGTGTTTTTAACAAAGGAAGCGTGTGCACAAGTCTTCCCCTTCTTTGGGATTTTTGGGGTTTAAACCTCCTATCATGTTATATTACAGTATTTATGTTCCTCTTTGATCATTATTCATGGACTTTGCAGACTGTCCTTGTTCGTATTCAAATCCCTTTAGTGGCTTTTAGTCACAGTTTCTTTAAATGTCCCGTCGTGTTTGTCTTTGCTCTCGTTTCATTTCTCCTCCTGTGCCAACAGCGTTTCCCCGTGACTGCATTCTTGTCTTGTACTTGTGTTTTCCTTTGCGCTTCCTGTTTTCCTTTGTTCTACTCTCCTGTCCTCTCATATGTCACCTTCCTCTCCTCCTCTTCCTCTCCTCCTCTTCCTCTCCTCCTCCTCCTCCTCCCATGTACATGCCTCCCGCATCCTGAGCTGATTTGGCAAACGCAGACACGACCGGCGCCGCTCCGTGCAGGCAGAGCTGGAGCTCGGCTGTCCCACGCCGGCACCCTCACACACGCACACGCACACACACGCACATGCACACGCACACGCACACAGTCAATCCAGCCACTCGCCCCTCCCGCCCTCCCTCCCTTCAGGCCGCCTTTTCTCATTCCCCCACACCTCACCGCTAACACACCTTGGCATCTCATCGGGATCTCATTTACTTCCTCCTCCCTCTCCTCCCTCCCTCCCTCCCCTCCGCATGCATCCATTCTGCAGCAAGCCGAGAGAGGGCACGAGCTAGGTACAGAACAACAGAGGCAGAGTGATGGGGAGCAGCGGAGTGATTGAGTGTCGGCGTAACCTGTGGGATCACCCTGAGTTTTTTGGTTGATGCCGTGTCAGAACGCACCGTGTTCTTGGCAGGCATTAGGCCTATTGTTTACCTGCAGCACTGCCTTCCAAAACCTCTCGGGTCATCATGTCTAAGTTCATATTTGTCCCCGTGTCCGCACCACAAAACATGCCAGAAACACACTGACTGGTCTGCAAGCTGAGAAGCCCACTCCTAATATAAGCGCCACTGTAAAATACATGTACGTTTCTGTTTCTGTCAGCGTCCGTCTTGTCTTGAAGGTTAAAAGTGCAGAGAGGGACTCCTCCGCCAAGGCCCCGTGTCAGTGCAGGAAGTCTCTTACGCAGCAGAGCGAGAAGTAAAAGTTTTCGGTCGGTGGAAGGCCGTGCAATTTTTTGAGACTGCAGCTTTAATTCCGTCACGATGTAACCATTGACTCCGTTGGTGTGTGTGTGTGTGTGCGTGTGTGTGTTTAAAAGTCACCTCAAGTCTTTTCATTGACTATACTCGCAAGCCTCCACCTCTCAGGTCTGCGTTGTGTTCGGTCCGAACCTTCAGAGCTAAAAGTAACGTTTGCTTAACCAGGCCTTTTGGTTTCCACAACCATTTAATTGATTTATTTGGGGTTTTGCAGAGTAATCCTGAAAATCCTTTATTTTTTATTTTTAAGGTGAGGCAGAGGCAATCTGTAGATGGGTTTAACTCATCTGGCCTTAAGCTTACTTAGACTGTAGATGAAATGAAAAATACCTTTTAAACCCGTTTGGGTCACATCCCAGGACATATTGTGCATCTATTTAACAATATATTTTACAAAAAATTACAAAAAATGTATTTCTTCGTGTATTTATATATCAATGGAGGAGTGTTCACAGCTCTGTGTTGCACTAAACTCTAGGCCCGCCCACCTTTTAGCGGTCCAATCAAATGCAAAGGATTTTATTGATATCTCTAATGTAACTACGCATCGCTCAAACGTTCCGTTTCACTGGACTGTTAAGTGTTCTTGCTATTTCTGTAATGATATGCCATCTACTCTTAAAAACCTGCTACAGCGAGATGCAAAGCCTCTGTTTACTGTTAACTCGAACAATACATAATTAAAGAGACTATCCATTATTAAATCCCACTCCTATATCATATGATTACTGAATCAGTAATGAAAATTAGTACTTAGCTGACTGACTAATTTTGGGTTTACCAGCAATTGCCAGATTGGCAGTGGAGTAGCACTCCACCCTCCCAAGCATCAATTGGGACTAATTGTCTGTGATTGATGCAGGCTTATTTGTGCCCCGCTGGCGGGGCCCCGATGCACTGGTCCATCTTCGGCTTGCAAGGACCTGTCGGATCGGACGAACCGCGACCTCCGCGAGCGTGAAAGGTCCCAGTGATTTGTGAAGACGGCAGGCGCAGCGTTCTCCCGTCGAGGCCTGGGGGGGAGGGTGTCATTTTCAGAAGGAAGGGGTAGAGGCTCAGGTGCGTGGGGGATATGAATTCATTAATGAACAGAGGGAGGGAAGAAGAAAAAGAGGTGTGTCAGGTCGAGGGGGTGAGGAAAGAGGGAGGCTGAGGTGAAGCAGAGGCGGAGGAGCGGTGGATCAGGAAGTGACAGGAGTGAAATTGGAAGGGGTGTAACGGCGCGTGGGAGGGAGCGGGTGACGAGGGAATTGTAAGCTGCCACCGCCGCTTTGTTCCACAGCCACTTGTATGTTGCATGTAATCAAACAGACCATGGGTTCCTGTAACAAGTCAATGCAGAAGCTCAGCCAGATCTGTGTGTACCTCCCACTCCCCCGGAACACATTGACTGAGGCCGATAGTGTGTGTGTGTGTGTGTGTGTGTGTGTGAGAGAGAGAGCGTGCACGTGTCTATTGGATCTCGATAGGGTCACCTGATTTCTTTTGTTCAGGGTAAGGACATTACTACAGCATCGGGGCTTCTGCTGGATCGGCAAGAATGAGCCTTCAGAAAGGGTGGGAGGGATGTTTGAGAGGGGGAGAAAGAGCAGTGTGTGTGCACATATGTGGGAGGGAAGACTGGGGGGGGGGGGTTAGCAGGTGTTTCAGCCATATTGGACAGTGAGGAAGCGGTTTTGCGCAGCTGCATGTGACGGATGAAGGTAAATTGCTGACGGACTGCTCATTTGTGTAGTGGTTTTATTGATGGATCTATGCTGAAACATCTTCAGCGGCCGTCTGTGCTGATGTGTTCTTCACATACTCGTGCACATTTTGCTCGCATCCAATTTTTCCACCGAAGACTCTTCCAGCCTTTTTTTTTTTTCTTTTTGTCTATTTTGAGAAGCAGCATTGTGCAGCGTTGAGAAGAGTTAAATCAGTGTAAACACACTGCGCTCTGCTCGCTGCATCTTAACCGACTTGTTGTTGTTATGGTGAATTGTATGGAAATTAATGAAATGTTATTTGTTTGTGAGGGTGATAATTAAATGATCGCAGCAGCAAAAAGTAATTCAGCACGGGAGAGGAAGCTGATAACATAGGCTCAAATCTGCCGTGGCAATGAGAGAGACACTAAAATCTAATTTAACATTTTTTTTTTATCTTCTGTTCTGTTATTATTTAGTTTTGAATTGAATGGCTTTTGTTTTTGGAGACGTCACCTTGGGTTCAGGGAAACCTCTGATATTTTAGAACTGAAACAATTACCTGATTAATCAAATACTACATGATAATGGAACTAGTTTTTAGTCATTTAGAGACGCTGAACATGCGCACATTTAATCATTGAAAGTAGGGCTGGTACTAATGATTATTTTCACCATCGATAAATGTGCAGATTTATTGTTCCGGTTAGTCATCTGGTCTAATGGTTCAGCTTTACAAATGGAGTCGATCCCGTTTACTTAGTTATCCAGTTTATGTATTCAGCTTGTCAGACCTTTTTATATTCCTACATTTAAAAAAAATAACCGACCTCATAGGTCGTTTGTACAGGCGCGTTACTTGTGAAGTGATGCGGTTTAAAGAGCAAGAAAGTCCACGTATAGGGGGAAGGTCGGGTTGGATGCCTGGGTCAAACAAACACAGGACTTTGACCCAGGAGACCGCTGTTCGTGTCAAAGCAAAAGTCAGCGTAGTTATTTTAACTTGCGTACACAAGTTAATCTACATTAGGTATCTTAAGTTATGTAACAAACTAATTTTAACCCAAATCATGATCTGCGACCCTTTCACCACGTGCTTACAACTACGACTGTTGGGTTTAGCTGCCACCGGTAGGGGCTGTAATTTAGGAAACGCTTAAGAAACTACACGACCTATGTGGTCGTATGAGTTGGACTACTTGTTGGTGATGTGAAAATTAGAGGGAAAAAGTCTTGAAGCCCACAATAATCAACCGGAGCTGCATTTGCAAATGCGCTTGTGCTTTCATGCCGTAGCTTTATGTAACCATCATGAGGGACTGTTCTCTAAAGGTTCTTCAAAGGTTATATGCAATAAATATTTAACAAAAATGTCCCCCACCACCCCCACCAGCAGCATCCTGGAGTTAAGACGTGTTTTTGCTCGATTTTCATACGGATGCCTCAAACGCATTATTCATCTTTGCTGCGTTTGTTGGGATACTAATGGATTAGAGGACTATTTGTTGGCAAGCTTCTCAGTCCTGAGGTGTCTGAAGTTGATGGATGTCATTGGTGTGTGTTTGTGCGGAGCTGGAGCCGCGCTCTTGGCAGAAATTCCTGCTCAGCTCTGTTTTGCATTGAGAGTAAACACTGACTGCATTAATGCGAGGCTTGTTGTGGGCGGGCACGCTGGGAATTGAACTGACAACTCGACGGAGCTCAGTCAGTCTACCACCCTCACACTCCCAGCATTTCATTTCATTTCTTTGGTTTCCGATCTCCCACTCATTTTGGCTTAAGTTTGAAACACAGAGCCATGAGGAAAGATTTATTGAGGCAAGCTGGACTTAGAAGACTCGGACACACAGGAGCTACTGGTCAAATACGATGACAATCGGATGAAGACAGCTGAAAGCTCTTCATTTGTCCTGCTTTTCTTATGTCTTTGCTCAACTGATCCTGGATCTGTTATTGCAAATTTCAAGTACAGAATCCCCCTGTGTGACTCCATTTGGGCTCAAATTTGCTCGCCGTTGTGCAGTTTTGACCAATGCACGCTCTGACGCATCAGTTTCTTTTGAATCAAGTACCGGCATTGAGGCTTTTGTGAGGAAAATGCTGGGAAACAAGATGTAACCTTGTGTGTGTGTGTGTGTGTGTGTGTGTGTGTAAAGGCAGTGCTCTTGCAGAGGTTAAATGTGTTGCCCTCTCTCTCAGATGTTGGCTTAGAGACCATCAGCCTCAATTGAGCCCGGTTTAGGCGGTCACATTACACTGCCCCGGAGGTGACAGAGGTCCTGGAATGTACAAAAAGGCAAACACACACTCACACAGCTGGTACATGTGCAGTTACCCATGCTTCTTTAAAGAATAACATACTTTGTAAATGGTCTTTTGGCAAGACAATGTGTGAATTCTGATTGGAAACGCCTTTTTTGGGGGATATAATTGCAAACAATCTTTTGTCGTGTCAATTACCATTGCCGCTAGAGAATCTGGATGTCCGATGACATCATTTTGCATAATATACACCCATGTGCGTCTGTTTGTTGCATGGGCAGTTTGTATTTTTTGGAGCAATTGGCCTTTGGAAAGATCTGCATTTGTTTTTGGGCTGTTGGAGGAATAGGCCTTTTGGTCCAATGGGACATTATTTGGACTATTGGGGTTTTGGAATGACGGACCGTGCACTCCCCAGTCATTTTGGGGCGCTAGCTGAAGATCAATGCTATTGTTTTTCCACGAGTTCAGTCTAATTTAGCGAACGATAATTCCCCAATTCAACACGTTTACCACGGTCTCTGAGAGATGCGGTCTTGGGCACAAGGTCGTCCGACAAGATTTTAACCTTTTTTTGTGATTGGCTGCAGCCGAGGCAACGTTGTCCGGATCCAGTTATGTAACCGTGATGATGGCTTCTCATCTCGTTGAAACACGAGGCGCAGCAGAGAAACCACATATGTAGCCGTGCACTCACACTCACAGATTCATGCATGCTCTCCCAACAGTCTTGCTCTCTTACCGTCTCACACACACACACACACACACACACACACACACACACACACACACACACACACACACACACACACACACACACACACACACACACACACACATCTGCAGCTGAGCTCAGCTCAGTCCATCCCTCTGCCATTAGCGTCCCCCCGTCATCTGCTGTGTCGGCGTCCGCCTCGCTGGCTCTGGCTGAAGCCGGCCGACCTGTGAACGCTGCCTCTTAATGTGCTTTTCGTGTCCGCCGGTTTAGGAGGAACTGGAGAGGCGGAGAAAAAGACTGCACATTACTTCGCTGCACATGATTAAATGCTACAATGCCCCTCTTGCGTTACTCTCTGCCATATTCAGCCCCTCCTAATATAGACACAGTAGGGATTGTTGATGAAAGTTTAATTCTTTTCTATACATACTGGTAAAGCTTTTTCCAAAGCTCTCTTATGTAACATTTCACACATACTCGAGCACAATTGCATTAAGTCTCCACTAGAAATACCCCAGAGTCTTGCTCTAATGGTTGTGAAAACTTTGTCAATTTACTTACTTTGCTCAGTCACCACGTTGCAGCACTTGTTCACACGTTCAGATGAAACAGAGGGACTGAACACGGGCTACTCTGTGGACGCGTGTTGCAATCAGGTGCTGTCAACATCTGACGGTCAAGCGTTGGCTTCCAAAAAGAGTCTCATTAAAAGAGTAATCCAGCAATTTAGCATTGAACTTGGTATACGTTGTTGGATTCACGATGTTTCAAAATCGATGCAGAATTATATTGTGTCATTTTTTTTTTATGTCATATTTTGTATTCTTCTTCCCTGACTACATTACCCGTGATAACGCTAACGCCCAACAGAGATTGGTATATACAGAGATAGACACTTTTTTAATAACTAACAAATTAGATAAACCTGAAGCATGACCACGCCAAGTCGTTTCAATCAATAAAGGGGATTCGATGTTAAGGATTCGTTAACCTGTCGTTCTATTTATTCTTACGATAAATTGGCCTTCTTTTCTGTTATATGTTGCAGTTTGTCAAACTATAGATTTGGACAATGGTAGTAGAGAATATGTTTTATGTCAAATCTATTCAGAGCCACAATGTGCGGCCTGCAATCCATATGAGAGATAAAATATCCAGTGGAATTTTGTTATCTAAAGCTCAGGGGTTGTACGCACATAACCAAGCATGCACAAGAATGATTGACACACGTACATGAGGTGGACAGAGCGACACTGTTCTCTACCCCACAGCCCCGTGAATCCCTCCCTCCCTCTCTGCTCCGTCGTGGTAATGACCGTCACGTTGGAAATGCGTCCAGGCCGGGCCTCGTAAACCATCACCCCCGTGCCCAGGAAACCCCATTAATCTCTCTGAGAGGCGTTTGACCTTTCAAACTCATTAACCACAGCTGGTGTGCAGACGTAATTATATTTTATTTATTTTTTCCGCCTCTCGTGCACAAACAAACGGCGTGTGCAGGAGGACTTGGCACACACACACACACACACACACACACACACACACACACACACACACACACACAACACACACACACACACACACGAGGTGTGAATGTGTGTCAATATGCCTTTACCTGCTTGCCATCTTAGCCCCTGTCTCTCTCTCTCTCTCTCTCTCTTTCTTTATCCCCCCCCCCATGCCCTCGCTTCCTCACTGTGTGGGTTCGGTCAGTGACCTGGAAAATTGCCCGACCTTTTAATACGCAGCTTCCTCGGTGATGAATAAATACATAAATCGCGCGGCTCCGGCTCAGTCACTTTTACGACCCCCTCCCCACCGTCATCTGCACCCTCTCTCCACACAGACACAGAAGGGGAGCACGGGGTGTCTTTGAAGTGATAGCCCCCCCTGCGGAGAAGAGTATCCGTAATGAAAGGGTGTTAGCGACTGGGGCCGAGGGCAAGGGAGCGCGAGCCACGTTATAGATGGCGAAGGATCTAATGGGGTGAGCGGGTGAGGCAGGTTTAACGCGCCAGCGTGGGACCTGCTCCTCTCACTTTATCAGGCGGCGAGGGGCGGGGGAGTGAGAGGGCTCTGTTAGGTGCCAGAGGATGTAATGCGTCAAGTGGCGAAAGGGAAGTTAACATAACAGCATGGGACCTGCTCCGCTCAGTTTATCACAAGTGCAAGGGAGAGCGGAACAGGCTGTAACCGGCTAAGTGGTGGGGCGGGAACGGATGGAGCTTACTCTGCTCGGTGTGCGGTAGGTCCGAATTAGGGAGGGGGAAGTGGAGATGAAGCTCAGAGAATACTGGGGGAAACTTCCTTCCTAGAGATGAAGAACGGAGGCAGATATTGGGAATATTTGACAAAGTATGTTAACCTGTGGAGTTTACATTCAGCGTTTCCCACCGCAACACATGTGTGTACAACAAAATGAGTTGAGTGCGTTTTATTCCTCATAAAACATTTGTGTTTGCATGCGTGTCCACATGAGCGAGACAAACAAAGCATTGCATAACGCTACTAATGGTCAACAGCTCCACAGGGTGCTGATGTTTTTGAAGCTTCTGAGGGCAGAAAGGAGTCGTGAGAACAAACCGCGTAAGCCAATGTGTGCTACTTGTTTCTGTTTACATGTGCACGCCGTTCAAGCCGTCGGCTTTGTGTGTTCGCACTCTCGGCTGCTTGTTATGCATGTTATAGCAACCATAAGTGCATTTCTGAACGTGTGTATGGGGAGGGGGGGGGGGGGGTTATTTGTCCCTTTGTGTGTCTGGTTCGTGATTGCAATCAGAGTGTCATCAGTGCAGGATAGTTGGGTGGAGCTTGCTCCTGTTGTTTCTCCGCTTCCCCCTCAGCTATAGATGTTGCCTTCCTGTTTGCAAGTCAATTAGTCCGCCAGCCAATCAGTGCACCGAAACAGCTAATCAGTTAGTCGGCTAACCAAGCGGCCATCCAGCACGGTGACCTGGCAACCGAGCGAGCGCTAAGACACCCGGCCAGGAAGCCCTTCGGTCAGGCAGCTGGAAGTCGACCAAAAACTATCAGCCAATAAGCCAGCCAATCAAAGAGCACGATTCGATTAGTCGTTCAGGAGAATAGCCAGTGATTGTCTGTCAACAGTGTGAGCAGCAAAGGAAATTCTCCCCGCGCTGTGTGCACAATGAGGTTAATACTCACTTGTCCTGTCACTCTGAACCCGCACGACGCACCATCATCGCTAAAGCGTCAATCCTTCTCAATGCTATATCATCCTTCTCAATGCTACATCACAAGAGGGAAACATTGTTCCTCAAGCAGTACACTACAGATTCAGCAAAGCAAGTGAATCCTGCTCGTTTGAACCAGAACTACAGTAAGTCTTCAGAAGCTTTGTTTGCTAAGAAAATATGCAAATCAAGTTGTAGCACCAAAAGAGCACAAACCCCCCCCCCCGTCAATAAATCTTCACCAACTGTTACAAGTCCAAATGGTGCGCCTCAGCTGGAAGTCTAATCCACATTCTGGCAGCTTCTAGCACCCTAAAGCACCCGCTTTAACTGGGGCATCCTCTGATCAGATTTGAGATTCTCTGCTGGTCTGGACGGGTGCTGTGGAAACTAATGCCTCCAGTTTCAAATGTGGTTGATCAGAGACGAGAGATTCAACCATTGAGGCTTGGTGTTTATTCTCAGCAGGTTTGGTGCTGTCAGCGACTTTTTCCACCAGAGTAATTTAACTCGGTGTTACTTTTAATTGTATTACTCTGCTCTCTTAGTGCCACACTCCTTATCTGCTTGAGTTTCTCTTTCTTTCTGCATCTGTCTCACTTGACGTGGAGGCATTTACATGAATGCGATTTTAAACGCCAGTAGCATGAAAGGTAGCTCACCTGGTAGAGTCCTTACTACCCTTTGCTGCATGTCACCCCCTCCCTCTCCCCCTACCTTTCCTGTCCGACTCTCTCACTGTCAACTAAAGCAGAAATAAGCTTTAAAATAAGAAAAAAAAGTGCCTTTCCTACTCCCCGTCTCACCTGTAATTCATGCGTGCAGGCTTGCATTACATAGGTTTGGCCAAAAGCACATGCCCCACTGTGCATGATGCACAATGTCATGTTGAGCGGTTAATTACACACATTACCTTTGTAAGTGCATATTCCATTCCGGGCTCATGGCATAAATATGACGTGCCATCATGAGAAGAAAAAAAAAAACGAGCGATGGATATGAAATATTGAAAAGCTTTTATTTTCCTCTGCAGCTTAAGCTCTGAAATTATTCCACGGTTTTCCCAGTATCTGTCCTATAGCTAAACACCAGCTATGGTTAATACAGCTCTGCTCAGTGTATGGTGGTGTGTGTGTGCGTGTGTGTGTGTGTGTGCGCGAGTTGTTGCTGTAATTGGTTTGCCCTCACATTTAACACATTAGCTGTGTGCGGCTAGTGTGTCGTAGCGCTGTTTGTGCGGGTGTGTTGGGTACACCTTCCGTGGGTGAATTGATTTGAATGGGGTTACCGAGGGTTATTAAGAGGCTGATGGTGGTGCAGGCAATTCCCCTGCATTTTTCTGTTGTGTGTTGTTGTTGTTGTTGTTCGTGTACCCGCTGAAACATCTGGATTTTGCACTTGAATTTGCACGTGAACACATCCAGTTATTTACGTGTGGTTTTTCCCTCATCTATTCAGAGGGGATTACACTGTGTACATTCATTAATGTCCATGCAGGCGTGTAATCTCTCCGTGCAGATATATCTCTGCGGTGATGTGAACGCCGGAGTGGTCAGATGGTCCGACTGGTTTGGGGCTGAGTCGACTGGGACGCTTCTCTCCCGGGGCAGATGGGAAGGGATGCTTTGCGCAGGAAGTGGCGGAGTAAATCGCCGTCCTCCCTCTCGGGCCCTTTTTCTCACTCACACCGTCGCTCTCTCTCTCTCCCTCTCTCTCAATTGCTCTTTCCATTCTGTCCCTCGCCTCCTCCCTCCCTCCCTCCCTCCCTCTCATTCTCTTTCTGCCTTCTCGTACTCCATCGAACTCGCTCCCACAATTGAACTTGGCAGTGTTTCAGGGATTGAGTGGCTCAGAGTTAATGGCGAATTACCTGCCTCTCAGAAGCCTTGAGTGTGTATGTGTGTTTGGAGGATGTGATGGGGGGGGGGGGGTGGGGGGGGGGGGGGGGGGGGGGGGGGGGGGGTTTAAAGTAATGTACTTTGCTGGAAGGTCATTTGAAGGAGCCTGCCTCTAAATCACTAATGCCACTTAGCACTCAATGAAGCACCATTCATCGGTTGGATTGCGCAGATTTGCATGGTGAATGTAAATTGGTAACCAGTTTGCGGAATGTGATTGTTTTCCGTGCTGAGAATTTGTCTGCAGCACACAAGCTGTAGCACGACACTCCACTCCGCTGAAGACAGCACTTAAGCATTTCCAGCAAAAACCTTCAACCTCCAATAGTGTGCGCTCTCTCTCCGTTATTTGTGTCCTTTATTGAGGATGTTAGATAATGACGGAGAGTGACAGCACCACACGGATGCGCCATGACTCGCCATCAAAGGGCCCCGAGTTAATCGACTGAACAAAGCCGCCATCCATCCGCCGAGATGAATTGAGGGGCACTTTCCTCCTAGCGTCGGTTTGGAGAGTCGCTGCAGAGAGAAACGTTCTTAAAGACGCGAATGTTGGAAGTACATAGTTGGCTGATATTTTCCCACTTGTGATACGTTGTAACAAAGTCCATTTCTTTAATGTGGAAAAATTGCGCTCCTCATGCGAAATCATTCATTACAAAAAGAACTTACCACATGAATAGTTCCTGTTTAGGATTATAAAATAAGATGATGTAATCTACTCCCACACATCTGTTTCCACCTTTCTTCTGCGAAGTCCTGAGTTTTCCCCTAGGATTTCAACTTTCCCCTCCTTGTTGCCGCTGTCCCTTTTTACCATTTCTTCTTTTCCTTTCGTAGCTCCGTCATTCTCTTTGTTTCTCACCAAGTCTGCTCTGGGACTGAAAGCAGCCAAGAGCTCGGAAATGCCCACAGCGGAGAGTCAAAGTTAATAGTGAATATATTAGCATGTCCTTGTTAAACTGAGTTCCACTTCCTCTCTCTTTCTCATATTCTCTTTTGCACATTCGGAGAGTCTGTGAATATGTGTGTCAGGGCTCCACTGGATTAACAAAATGAACTGGCTAGATCTGAGGAAGACTATTAATCAAAACACATTGTTTTTAGGCTATTGATATGATTTGTGGGCAACACGGGCAAAGCGCACCCTCAAAGCATGGAAAAGCGAGACACACGGTCCTGTGTATCAAGACCTTCTCCCCGGGCCTTTCTAAGCACAGAGGTCAGTCAAAGACGGGGGGGTTGTTATTCTAACGCTGTGCGGGGTCTACCTAGACTGCAGGTGATTAATGGAAACAGCCTGGATTAGTCCAAGAAAATGACAACAGTGCAAGTTTTCCTTTTCTGACAAGCAGCAGAAAACAGTTGTAGCATGACGTAATCATGCTGGAACCTAATGTATGCACATAGAGGCGGAAAGAACGACATGTGTGACTATGCCTACACACTATGTTTTCCCCACACTCTCTACACACACACACACACAACACTACCATAAGCGCAAAGAAGCTTGCCTTTTAGCCGCCCCCCCCCCGAGAATGGGAAGCTGATGAAAATCAGCTAATCAGTTAGTCAAAGAGTGGCTCAAAGGAAAGGCTGTTTGGTTTATGCTGCTCTCCTCTTCTACTTTCCTCTATCTGCCCGTCAGTCATTTAGGTGTTCCTTTTTGTCGTTGCGGCTGGCTTTCATTTCCACTCTATTTCCTGTACACTTTCCTCCCTTAGCTCTCCGTCACTCCTGCCCTTCCCCCCCCCCCCCCCCCCCCCACCCCCGCACGGTTCAAACTCGCTGTATCCGGCCCGACGAATGAAGCTGCCATGATTCAAACAGTGTAGCCATTGGTCACTGGGCAGCCCTTTTGCGGTCAACATTTGCGCCTGCACTTGGTTAACTGCTAACCTTCTGCTCAGGGAGACCAATGTGACCCGCAGCGGTTGAATGGTTCTGACCCGTGACTTGGAAAGGTTTGAAATCACACGGTGAAGCTGTGGCTTAGGAGCAATTAACAGAATCCGTCTGCCATTAAACACTTGGTGCTGACACGAGCCCGATTTCATGCCGGCTTTTAAAAATGTAAAAAGTGGCTCGTAACGCTTCCCAAAGTTGCATCTTAGCGGTGGCAGTTTTATGCTTTTCTAATATCCCATATTACAATTTTTTTATTGTTATACTTGGTATAATTCTCATTATGTTGACATCTGTTGAAATTGCCAGCAGACAGGGCAGAAGGAAAGGCAATGACTGTGAATGCAGCTCTGAGAGACAATACTGAATCTAATCTGTTTATTCAACCTCACCTCCAGTCTCCTCCTGTCTCCTTTCTCTCTCTCTCATTCGAACTGACAAACAAACAAATACACACACACATAAACCCCCCCCCCACACCGACACTTATGAAAGGACAGAGGTCTTCGCTTATCTCGCAGGTGCAATCTGGAAAAATAGGGGAAGTGTGCATTTGCAATTTAATTTGCCCTCAATCAGGCATTGTGTTTGGCGTTGCGATGAAATTGCCCGGTGTTTGCTCCTCGTCCCTATTTATAGGGGCGCGGTGGCGAGAGGCGGGCCCCAATTCAAATCTGCCTGCTATCCACCGAGTATAGGGATGAGGCTTCCTCTCATTGTCCTTCCTCTCTCATTTCCTCTGCCACTCAGTCGCTGTGTGTCCGCCTCCTCCCACCTTTCTTCACTTCTTACTTCTTTCTCACACAAAGATACCTCTATATATATCCCCCCCCCCCCCTCCTATACCTCCACACCCGTTTCTCATGCAGTGAGCGAACACACAGATTTCATTAGCGATGCCCGTGTGTCCTGTCTCTGGCAGTCCATGGAATCACGACCCCGCTCTGACCTCATCATCTCAACCCATCTGCCATCACATCCCTGTGTGTGTGTGTGTGTGTGTGGTGTGTGTGTTCCCACAGGTATTATACAGCAATTGTATAAACAAATACACACATAGTAGTGAGATCGCAGACTGGGTCTCCAACTGAACATCACTTTTTGAAAAGATAGAACAGACACGCAGTCAACAGAGTGAGCTTGTTTGTTAAATCACACTACAGTGAATGGGTTGAAAAACCTCAGCGTTCTGGTTTGTTGTCCCGTCTGTTTTTCTTTTAAATCTCACTCAGGAAGATCCGACTGCACATACCTTTGTTTTTTTCTCCGCATATCGAAAACCCTTTGTGTTCGGCGGCTGAAAGCACCTCGATCGAATGCCTCACGCGATACATCATCATGATTTGCACGCGAGGGTACGAACGCCTGAAGGCTTTCTGGTTGTAGACGAGGCGTACATACATCTGATTAAATCCCCCTACAAGGCGCTGCGGGGCTCTGATTGGTTTCCTGCACCGCCCGGCCATCACTCGATAAGGCACGAGACCTCCGGGGGATGTGACCTTTGAGCTCTGCACTGGCTGTTTGTTTGTTTCGTACAAGGTGTCAGGAAGTAGAGGTCAAGACAGATGACCTTTACCCTTTAACCCTCAGGGGGTCAGTAAGTCCTCTGCAGGGGCAGGAAGCTATCAGCATGAAAGGGCGGGCGTGTCGGTCAGTTCTGGAAGCGTGTGTGTGAGATTACAATGTAGTGGTGCAGAAATGTAGGGTCTGATCAGGGTTCATTGACCCTTCCATTGAAACATCTCCGTTATTGTGATCAGAAGGGCAAACAATCCAACTCTCAAGACGTGGTGTTAGATGTTAAGAGACAAAAAGTTCCTCAAAATCAAAACGGACCCGCATGTCTTGTTTGTCCCATGCCCTCTAGAATGTCCTCCACCAATCACTGTTGATAGAGGAATCCCTGTTATGATGCGACGGCGCGCTGTTGGTTATGTTTAGGCACAAAAATGGCCTAGTTAGGTTTAGGGAAAGATCACGATTTAGGGTTAGAATAGTCTACAAACAGCTGTGTATACTTTATTTAGTTGAGTTCTGTCTTACATTATCCAAATGTTTTCAATCCAGAGAAATCCAGTCATTTAATCGAGGGAGGGGTCCGTTTCATTTGGTGTCATAAATGTACTTTTCATCCAGTTACAAGCTACATTTTTTGCGATACACTTTTAGATCTTGTCCTTTTTACCTCTATACTTAACCAGGATTTTAGTCGTCTGAACGTCTGAATCTTAAGTCATCAGAGAAACAAGCTGAGCAAAACATTAGCGGCGGCTCAGCTCGCCACCTGTGTCCGCCTGACCAGCGTCGCAGAAACAGTTTATTCCTGTGAAACAGCCTCTACTGTGGTTCTAAGTGGTTTAGTCACATGTTGTGTTTGGTTTTGGAGAGGAGGAGACCTCTGCAGTAATAAAAACCGTCCTGAACGATGAAGCTGACTGCAATGCTTGCCAATGCCGGTAAAGACAATTTTACATTGTGCATTTAAGGATAGGGAGCTTTCGTCGTCATGGTAAGCTTAATGTTCTCAATGAAAAAGTTGACCATTAAAAACTAAAAAACGCGTTAAATATAACCTGCAAAGTAGGATTAGGGGTTTCTATATTCCTTTTGAATATCCCATAAATCTGTAGATGACAGACTTTGGAGGAAAAAAACCAACCTGCTATTTGTAAATCTGTGCCCAATTAGTCGGTGCTAATTATGAAAATGTTGTATTGAGGTAATGGCGTGTCTATTAAAGGCATGATTAGTCAGAGCTGAGTTGTCATATTGACGTTCTATAATTACCTAAGGCCCATCTGCACATTTATCACTCAACACGTTGCCTCTCTTGCTCACTACACGTCCTATCCCGAGGATACGTAACGGTTAGATTTCAATGCTCATCCCCCACCCCCACCCCCCCCCACCCCGCCACTCATTTGTAAATTGAATCCGTCCGCTACTATGCACCGCAAGAAGACACACAGTTGTCCTCTGATTACATGAGCTACTAGAGTGTGTGTGTGTGTGTGTCTCTCTCTCACTATGTGACTCATTGGACGTGAACAGTGACTGCCGAGTGAGTACCGAGCAGCAGAGAGAAAACCCTGAGCCTGTGTGTGGTAATTCCTTGGAATTGACATTTGCATAGGTAATCAAGTAGGGATGAGTTAGTCATATACTATACAAATTCAAAGGAGCACTGCTACTACCTAGCACCAGCAGGGCGGCCAGAGATTGGCAATAGACTCAAGGAAAAGCTGAAAGACTCGATGTCCAATTCAATAGTCAACAGAATGATAATAGTTCACATACACGTTTTCATGTGCAGTTTTGTTGTCTCAAAGAATACCTGCTCTCACAGCAAAGTCACAAACACCTACTGTGGACACACGACGGGATGATTTAAAATGTCAAGCTGAGAAAAGACGTTTCCCCCGCGGCGCTCTCTCTACACCCGTCCTCTCCAGTGAATGCAGCGGCCGCCTCAGCATTAGCGCCCTTGGCAGTGTAGCGGCGGTGGTGCCGTCCCTGTGGTTAACAGTTAGAGAAAACAAGTATTAGCCCCTGATAATTAATCCTCCAGTCGGTAGAACCAGTCCTGCTACTCTGCCATTTACACAAACAGCGGAATCAGTCCGCTAGAAAGAAGAAGAACCACCCGAGGAATTAGAGATGAACTCTGTCTAGTATCTGCGCGGCCTGATAAGCAAATAACAATTGGCTGCGGTGGAATAAAATGAGATAATGGCTGGTGGGGGGGGGGCACAAATGAGGAAAGGCATAAGCTGGCTGTGCCTCCCACAGGACCGGAAGGATTTCGTTCATATGCGTGTGGGTGTGTGTGGTGTGTGTTTTTGTTACCTATCCGTGTGCCCATTGCCTGTTTTTGCATTCTGCCCCTATTGGGTTCTTGTTTACCCGAGGGTGGGGGGTCCTCAGTAAAGGAAGTGCTCTTTGTCTCTCATTAGAGCGGACTCTTTGATTTTCATATTACCTACCAGACTGCTGCTGCAGCTGCTGTTTTGGCACAATCTGGCATTCTAACCACTCGCCGCGCACTGCACCGCTCCCACCTCATATTTATTTAAAACCCCGCTCGGTAATTAATAACCATGATTCCAAGGGATCCTCCTGGTGTAGGGTGTGTGTGTGTCTGTGCATTTATGTGTTATCAAGACCGGATCGCTTGCTGCGGACTCTTAATTTTTACAGATCCCTGGCACTTTCAGCTCTGCGGTAGGTCCACTTTTCTTCCTCTTTTCCGTCTTTGTTATCAGAGTGACTGCAGCAGGGTCTCTTGTGGAGCAGCCGGCTCGATTTTGCTGATGAGCTCCCATCTGATATGAATCTAATATCGCCAGCTGCACAGGCAGATCATTAAAGAGGGGTTGTCTGAATGGCACTGTCTGCTGCAGAAACCTAGGGCCTTTCCTACAATATCAACCCGGTTGTGGCACAATGCGAACTAGGAGAACTCTCCTCGCATTCGCCCTTATGAACAGGTGAACTTTCCCACTTTTATGTTCTGGTTCGTGTTATCTCCGCAAGCCTGGTAAGTTCTCGGTTGGCACGTACAGAAGTCGGGGGTAGACAGCTGAACGGTTCCTGAACCGGTTTCTATCGGACACCTCTGTCATTAAGGTTTGGTTAGGTTTGGACACGATTACGCGTTAAGCTTGAGGGACAGTCGTGATCATAGTTAGAGGTGGCCAGTTGAGTGCCGTTGGAAATTTGAACAATATCTGGTATAAAGGTGATCAGCTATTCCCCTCCAAACTCTCCCTCCAGACTTTGTGGCTCTATAGCTACTCACACTGGTTTGTCCTCTGCTCCTGATGGACAATATTCTATTATTCCTACAGCTGCTTAGAGGGCTTTGTCTCTGAATCACTGAACGTTATCAGTTCTCTTAGCCTTCACTCCTCGTCCGTTTTTGTGCCATTTATTCTGAATTGTGTCAGAGCGACAGGCGGTCTGTTTTTCTGGCCTATTGACTGCTATGAGCCGGCCGTCTTGTCCTCTCCCTCTCTCCCTCATCTCCCTGCCTAGCTGGAGCTAGTTATGGAGCCTATTGACTGATCGGCTGTCGGCTCCATCGATCCCCAAAGTCGCACTGCGGCCATTGACCGAATGTCCACAGCAGCCCATCGCTCCCCTCCTTCCATCGTCTCTTCCTCCACCTTTTTACCTCTCTCAGTATTTTCCTACCTTCTCTCCTCTCAATCCGCCTACTATCTACACTACCTCAATTTCATCTCCAGCCCCCCCCCCCCCCCCCCCCCAATCCACTTGCCGACATTCATCTGTCCTTTCCCGATGATCCATTCTTCTTTCTCTATCTCCTCTGCGTCCTTTGCGCTATCGCTCATCGATGCTGCAGAGATCGATGCAGAGGATAATGGCGCGTGGCCCGCGGGGGCAGCTGGGCAGGAGACTGTACGGGGTCCACAGGGCGCGGCGCCGACACGACTCTGATGATAGAGCGAGGGTGAAGATGAATAGATGTGGGGGGGGGGAGCGGGGGGGGGGGTAGGAGGGGTGAGGGGCGGCGGTGTCGCTCCAGTTAAACCGGAGGAAGAGAGGGGGGGGGACGGACAAGGAGAAACACGGAGAGAATCAAAGAGAGAGGCAGGTTGAGGAGTGTCTGCTGAGGGCAGCCATGAGACACACGGGGTGGCTTCTGGGTAAAAAAAAAAAAAAGACGACTAGTAGGCGATGAGAGAGGAGAGAGCTGGAGATCCCTGAAGGTGGCAGAGCGCTGACTTTATTTGTGGATTCTCTCACTGAGTGTCCAAAGACGTGGTTAATGTACCTCCAGAGCCGAGAGCTCTGCTCAAGCCTTCAGTAGCCTGGACGTAGTGACACGATCACCCACAGCAGAGATATCAGTTATGACTTATATTGTTGTATGTTTGGGATTCATAAAGGAGCATCTAGCACTGTTCTGAAGCTT